>SDVV010016545.1:0-14220 GCA_016164225.1 Gammarus roeselii
ATAACTGACTCGAATACTCGACCTTATGTCAGCACATTATCGTAATGAGAGCTGCTCCTGACGCTCGAGTGTACTGGTTACTCGCGTCTGCGATGGCTTTGACCCTCAGACCATAACTGACTCGAATACTCGACCTTATGTCAGCACATTATCGTATTGAGAGCTGTTCCTGACGCTCGAGGGTACTGGTTCCTCGCGTCTGCGATGACTATGACCCTCAGACCGTAACTCACTCGAATATGTGCTCAAGGTTTAGTGTGCATCGTATGGGTAGTGGATACTCCATTCTGATTTCCTTGCAACTTTGACGATGTAGGGCTGGCCTCTGCAAATCTGTCCCGGTATAAAATAAACCAGGTCATTTTATATTTTGGGCATATTGATACTCATATGCCCCGTTTCTGGTTTTGGCTCTGCTCGTTTTTTGTTAAAATCGGGACGCGATTTAAAGCGTCGTCATTGCAGGGCTCCAACTCGCATCATTCCGCCCTTGTAAAAATTGTGCTAAAGAGCAATATAAAGCAGTGCGTAGAAAGAAAATATATATAAAATATAAAATTATATAGAGTCCTACTTCTGTTCTGCTCAGAACAAATGAATCCTTAGCCCTGTTTTATTGCTACTGTCGTGTTGGCAAAGACGCATCACAAATATTTTTTAAATGAAACCAATTTTCTGTGTCGCTTCCTTTCCATCTATCTCAAGTTCTAATGAACGAACATTCAAACATTATTGGATTTTAAAAAACGCACGTCAAGCACGAGACAATAATTAGTGGATATTCTCAGCGTTACTTTGTCAAAATGCCGTCTCAAAAATTACACAAAGTATCCAACATTTTTGTATGGAGCTTTATTTGCCGCAATATTTCTGGAGACAAAGGAACAGGGAAGACCCTCATGCCTCTCCAATATCTTTTATATAGAAGGAACTCCTCAGGTCGCTGCCCCTATTGCTGTAACAAAAGGCAGCGCCCCTCTAGCGCGACTTTATGTTGGGCGTCTTTGCGGGAGCAGAACAACGCCCCGACATGACGGGGCGGACACTCAAACGAGGCTCTGAGAGTAATGACTGGAGCAAAATAACGGGGTCATCGTCTGAACGAGTTACGAGAAGCTCTTTTTACACAAAACACAACCAACTCGGCATTTAGGGATACATGTAACTTTCGGAAAGTATTACACTACCCATACTTGAATTATATTCCAGGACACTGTATCGGCGTAGGGATGGTGATGATGTAGGCACTGAAGCGGGGTGGAGCACTAGGACCCTACAGCAGGGTGGGGATGGTGATTCAGTAGGACCCTGCAGGGGTGTAGGATGGTTGGGAACAAGGACTCTGCAACGGTGTAGGAATGTCGATGCACTGGGGCAGTGCAGCGGCGTAAGGATGGTAATGCAGTAGGACACTGCAGCGGTGTAGGAATGGTAGTATACTAGGACTCTACAGCGATGTAGAGACGGTGATACACTGGAAAACTGCAGCGGTGTAAGGATGGTGGAGCACTAGAACACTGCAGCGGTGTAAGGATGGTGGAGCACTAGAACACTGCAGCGGTGTAAGGATGGTGGAGCACTAGAACACTGTAGCGGTGTAAGGATGGTGGAGAACTAGAACACTGCAGCGGTGTAAGGATGGTGGAGCACTAGAACATTGCAGCGGTGTAAGGATGGTGGAGCACTAGAACACTGCAGCGGTGTGAGGATGGTGGAGAACTAGAACACTGTAGCGGTGTAAGAACGGTGTTTCAAAGAAACACTGTACAGTCAATAATATACTAATTTGTTTAATGAGGTTAGTGTTAACAGTTTCAGACGTCAATATACGCGCATTGATACCGTCCCATCCAAAAGATATCGATCATAAACTATTTTCAAAATGTTCACTGTCCTCCTCAACATTTCGTACGTTTTGCTCGGATTTGATCAGAAAACTGCCGTTTGCAAAGAAATCAAGAAGCGAGCGTTGGGGCAAGTAAGCGGTTCACAGGGAACAAGTATACTTTTTCTCCAAAGTAATAACACATATCATTTTGAACATTAGTAGTAGAATAGAAACATTCATAAAATCACACGAACATTAGATATATTTCCTTCATTTGCGATAAGTCGAGCAATGAGCGAAGTCCTCCATATCTCTATGGCAGGGATTTCAAGAACGCTTGTTGTGGTACTCCAGACTCGCCACGCAAGGCGCTGTAGTGAGCAGTACTGCTTCTTCTTCTTAACCTCTCCCTGGTCAAAAGCGATGCTCAAATAGAGGTACAGATTCATAATGAAATTTAGGTACTTACAAATAGATTCTGGGGAAAAAAATATCAGTGGTTCTACAAGATACCTGTTCTACACGTACAAAGTGTTCATTGGATTGGTGTAAAAAATAGTCGATTCTTCCTTTAATATGGCAGCTAAATCTTACCATTGCATAAGTAAATAAATGAATATGACTCCATTTGTTTGATGCCGTTACTTATTGTCATATTTCTTATCATGAAATCTGCTGACAGGTTTT
Source organism: Gammarus roeselii (assembly GCA_016164225.1). NCBI lineage: Eukaryota > Metazoa > Arthropoda > Malacostraca > Amphipoda > Gammaridae > Gammarus > Gammarus roeselii. The sequence continues at coordinate 2,516 of SDVV010016545.1, forward strand.
AGTGAGGTAACGGTGGGCATAATGTTCGATAATGATACCTTATAATGTTTATCGTCCCGCAACTTACTTTACAACAGATTGAATACATAATATTTTGACTTTGAAAGAATTCCTCCTTGGGTGGCCAGCGCGCACGATCATTTAGTCTCAAAGACTGAACTTTCACCTCACAGCTGTACGTATCAACATAAATAAATCCGATTGATTCCACATCAAAAAGAGCCGAGTTGTGATAACGGAACAAACCTGGTAAATGAATAGAAAGAGACTGTACAGAGGTTTAGTGGGTATTAAGTTTGGTTCGAGATTTTCTTACGTAAAACGCACATTAATTGTACGTAGAGTAGATGATAAAATGAAAACATATTGTTTGCTTTCGTAATTGAAAATGGGTCAAAATCTTGGATCACACGACTGGGTAAAATTGGAGTGCTGCCTCAGATTCCATCTATAGCTGACTTTCTATAAACAATATACACTTCCTCTAAGTTCTCCAACGGGTTCCGCCTTACAGGCTAAAATATAATGTAAGTTGAATTTCAGAACATTGGTGCTGATTGGTGACCATACTATACACCGCTTATGATTATCTAACAAACGTACTATAAAGAGAGGTTAGTTTATTGCTTACATAAAATGGTGTTCATTAAAAACATTAATAACTATTATGAAATATCATAGGTCAAATGGGAAAAGATCACTGGACCGTTTTTTTAGCTGTGTTTTTGGCGTTGTGTAAATGGTATGCAATTTGTTGTGTTAATTCAGTGTGTCTAAATGCTGTACAAAAGTGAGTTATAATCACTCAATGCATTTCAACATAAAAAATGTACAAATTCAAGCAAGCATTTGCATGAGGACAAAACATATGCGAGCGATGACTGGGTGGCAGCCACGCTGTGACCTGCTGTGACTAGCGAAGAAACACCCTGTATCCAAGTAAGTATCCAAGTGTATGGTTTGCTTCAACACATTTTTATATTGGGGTAATCAACTTATTTTCTCGGTGTTTGCCGATTGCAGAACAGGTAGTTATGACACAGTCCGTCGTATGGCCTCGTGTGTAGTATTTGGGTACATAAAGCCAGAGGCTACATCAAAGTTACTACCAATGTTGCGGACAAGGGAATCGAATGTAGCGGCACATGATAGGTTAGGCTTTATCATTTGATGCCTGGGTATGCGTTCCTCTTAAGCCAGCTGACTCCTATTGTTGCGGTCCTTCGAACCAGCTGGTTCTGCATTCCGCTTAAACCAGCTGACTTCTATTCTTGCGGTCCCTTCGAACCAGCTGGTGCTGCATTCCCCTTAAACCAGCTGACTCCTATTGTTGCGTTCCATTCGATCAGCTGGTGTTTCAATCCTCTTAAGCCAGCTGATTCATCTCGTTGTGGTCCCTTCGAACCAGCTGGTGAATATAAATAATTTTCCAGAGGAGCAAAATATCTCAAAATAAAGGGAACAAACACTCTTGTGCTGAAAAAGTATGTTACTGCAAATAAAACGCCCAACGAGACCTGGACTGGGAAATAAAAAAAATCTGGGGAACGTTTATCAAGAGGAAAAATATCCGGACTAACGTTAAAACTTGCGGCTGAATTTCTGACAAAACAGCCGGTGCCGCTGGGTGTGAACAGCGGCTGGATGTGAAGGGCGGCTGGGTGTGAAGGATGTCTGGGTGGGAAGATCAGCTGAGTCCGAAAGACAAATGGGAGTGGAGGGTGGCTGGACATGACGGATGACTGGGTATGAAAGTCTGCTGGGTGTGACGAGCAGCTGGGTGTGAGGAGCGACTGGGTGTGAGGAGCGACTGGGTGTGAAGAGCGGCTGGATGGGATGAGCAGCTGGATGTGAGGTGCGACTGGGTGTAAAGAGCAGCTGGGTGTGAGGAGCGACTGGGTATGAAAGTCTGCTGGGTGTGACGAGCCGCTGGGTGTGAAGAGCGGCTGGGTGTGAGGAGCGACTGGGTGTGAAGAGCGGCTAGTTGTGAAGAGTGGCTGGGTGTGAGGAGCGACTGGGTGTGAAGAACGGCTGGGTGTGAAGAGCGGCTGGGTGTGAGAAGCGGCTGGATGGGATGAGCAGCTGGGTGTGAGGTGCGACTGGGTGTAAAGAGCAGCTGGGTGTGAAGAGCGGCTGGGTGTGAGGAGCAACTTTGAGTAAAAGACCTGGGTGTGAAGGGTGGCTGTGTGTGAAGGGCTACTTGGTCTTAAGTGCCATTGGGTGTTAAGAGCAACTAGGTGTGAAGAGCAGCTGGATACGAACGTCATCTGGGTGTAGAGGGCTGCTTGGTGTGAAAGACCGCTGGGTGGGAAGTGCGGCTGGGCTTAAGGAATGGATGTGTGTGAAGAAAACCTGAGTGTAAAGGGTGTCTGGACATGAATAACGACAAGGTGTGAAGGGTGACTGGATATGATGGTTGACTAGATGGAAATGGAGGCTGAATGTGAGGATTACCTGGGTTTAAATGACGTCTGGGTGTGATGGGTATCTAGGTGTGAAGGGTGGCAGGGAGTGAATATCGGCTGGACGTGAGGCCTGACTGGGTATGAAGGGCATCTGTGTGAAGCGGGTAGCTGGGTGTGATAGGCGACTGGGTATGAAGGGTGGCAGGTTGTGAAGAGCAGCTCAATGTTAAAGGCTGTTGAGTGTGAATGACGACATGATGTACAGGTAGGCTGAGTGTGAAAGACGCCTAGGTGTTAAGGGAGGGATGGGTGAGGGACAGATGGATGTGGAAGGCGACTGGGTGTAAATAACGACTGGGTGTGGAGCCCGACTGGATATGAAGAACGGCTGGGAGTGAAGAATGAACTGTATGAAGGGCAGCCGTGTGTGAACGGTGACTGGAATAGTGGCTGGGGGTAAATGGCGGCTGGATGCAGTGAGCGACTAGGTGTAAAGAGTGGCTGGGTGTGATGGGTGGGTGCAAAGAGGGCCTGTTGTGAAAGTCGGATGGGTGTGAAGTAAGAATAGGTGTTATGTGAGGCTGGTTGTGAAGTGTGTCTGGGTTTGAAAGCGATTGGGTGTGAAGGTGCGGGTATTTGAACGTGGCAGCAGGTATTGAAGGGTGGTTAAGTGTGAAGGGCGGCTGGGTGTGAATGACAGCTGTGTGTGAAAGACGGCTGCGTGAATGGCGACTGGATGTGATTGGTGGTTGAGTATGATAAACGGCTGGGTGCGAAGGGTGTCTGGGTATGAAGAACGGATGGCCGTGATAGCCGGCTGGGTGTAAAGGGTGGCTTAGTGTGTAGGGCAACTGGGTGTGAAGAGGTACCGAGTGTGAAGAGGTACCGAGTGTGAAGAGGTGCAGGGTGGGAGTGGATTGCGAGGTGTATAGAGCGACTGGGACGGAAATAGGACTTGGTTTTGGAGAGCGGTTGGTTGTGAAACGAGTTAAGGTGTGATTGGCGGCTGATGTGAAAAGTGGTTAGGAGTGAAGGGCGACAGGGTGCGAAAAGAGGCAGGGGGTAAAGGGAGGCTCGGTGTGAAGGGAGGCTTGTTGTGAAGGACGGCTGGGTGTGAATGGTGGCTTAGTGTGAAGGCTGGCTGGGAGGTGAGAGGCAAATGAATTAGAGGAAGCTGGATGTGAAGAACCGTGAATGTGAATAGGACCTGGGTGTGTAGTGTTTCTGGGTGTGTATGGCGGTTGGGAGTCTGGTTGAGAAGGTAGTTCGATTTACTCAGATGCCACATATATACCTATCACTTCATCACGCGGTGTGCAATTCTAAAAAACTTCACCCATTGGTCTCGCTACAAGACTAACGCTATTGACTGTACGTCATTATTCCTAAGCGAAGACAAGGCTTCTAGACGTGCATGGCGTATGCGCGCCCCAGTTTACATCTATCGAGGTCGTTTTGTCGAGATCTCGGCTCAGTCCAGAAGTGGAGAAACTATTCCTCCAATCAACTGAATGGTCTGTGTTGTTTCATAGTAAACTAGAACCATGTGAGCTCTACTCTGCCCCTCTGTGGCAAACTTTGCAAAGGCTGTCACTTTCAGATAGTGTTTTTCATATTTCTTTGAAACTGTCACGTGGGTAATTTACTAATGAGCTCAACAATGAACCGGCTTGTAATCAAATGTATTACGTACAAATGCACTTATCGTTCTATATCGATGATAAATTTAGATGAATAATTTTGATAAGTCTCATATGCATTCGTGTGGTTGTTAATCCCCTCCAAAAAATAAGATTACATTTTTAAATTCCTGATGACTTGATTTTAATTTCTTGATCTATGGTGGCTACATGTTTTAAAGATCAATATTCGTGTCACATTTCTCCTTGTCCGAAACGTGTCAAAATTGTTAACAATATTCTCAAGGATGGTGGTCTGGGAGCGGATTGTAAGGCCCCCTCGACCAGTCTTTGGAGTCTAATGACAAACGGCAAGTCGGTCGTGCCAACGAAGCAGGCATCGACAGTGGTGACGCGGGTATCATCGACAGTGGTGACGCTGGTATCATCGACAGTGGTGACGCGGGTATCATCGACAGTGGTGGCGCTGGTATCATCGACAGTGGTGACGCGGGTATCATCGACAGTGGTGACGCGGGTATCAGGTGATAGCGGAGGGACTGTCGGTACTATTGGCGCCCTGGCAAATAAGAGTGATTTGTGAACAGCTAGTCTCCTCGCAGCCAGCAGCAGGAATGCTAGTCTGCCAGCAGTCTGTCAGGAGGAACGCTAGTCTGCTATCTGCCAGCAGCTTGGCACGGGAACGCTACTCTGCCATCTGCCAGAAAGAACGCTATTTTGCCACCAGCCTGACAGTAGGAACGATAGTCTATCATCTGCCAGCAGAAACGCTCTTTTGCCACCAACCTGACAGTAGGAACACTAGTTTGTCATTTGCTAGCAGGAACGCAGTCTACCAGCAGCCTCCGCGTAGAACAGTTTGTCTGCCAGCAGCCAAAAGTATGTAATTGTTGCAGTTGCCAGGAATGGCCATGTAGTGCTTCATGGAACAGGATGGATATGTTGTTAGCGCATCCAAACAGCCACCGGCGCCTGACAACTGTCGTGAACACGTAGCACAAAACTGGTGAAAGCTAATCTACGGTATTTTTGACATGAATTTCAGTATCTCGGATCACCAAGAAACAACCTCAAATGCATACGTTTTCCTTTATTTCATTTTCCGTTCCTATTTGCTCATACTTTCAGAGCATTTTTGCAGACACTGATTAGCCTTTAAATATCCCATGTTCCGAGACAAGTCATCAAATTCGATATTTTACTTTGCATTCGCGAAGTCTACGCAGTCAGTATTCTTCAAATTGTCGAATACAAGCCCATTTTGTCGTATTCAATCGACCAATTGGTAGCGCCATTTGTACAAACGTCTTCTACAAGCCTTCATCAAGTCTTTTGGATGATGGGAATTTGGTCGATTAATGCTTGGTTAGTTGATGTAGGGGAAGGAGTCGAGTCAACGCAAGGGTTTGGCAGTTGTGAAGAGTCGCTTACCGAAGAAGAGGAAATTACACTCATTTTTGCAATTTACATGGACAAAAAATTACGTAGTTTAAATCGAACAGTAGGAATTTATTCCTACAATTGTGGAGTATCATAATTATTCTTGTTTATTTTGATTACGTGATGTCTAATGTTGACTTTTGTTCATAGTTTGATGGTAGTGACAGCAGTAACGCGTAGTGCGTCTCATGTGGTGAACGTCTGTTGCTGATACTCCTAATCACATCATCGGACAAGACGACTGTCAGTTGCCATTGCTTCGTATCACCATCTGTGTTGGTCCCGTTATTCGAGTATTTTGTCTAAGGTATCCGTGCAGAAGTCAGACAGAGTAATGGAAAGATGTGCCTAGATTGTGTGTTTTGCTTGACACCGATCACCAGGAGGTAATGTTGACATGAAAATAAAAATGAAGGCACATATATTGACACGGCAACGTTCCTTTTCAGTTCACCAGCACCATAAAAATTAATTTCTCGATCGTCTGTTCACCAGCACCATAGAAATGCATGCCTCGATCGTCTGTTTACCAGCACCATAGAAATGCATGCCTCGATCGTCTGTTCACCAGCACCATAGAAATGCATGCCTCGATCGTCTGTTCACCAGCACCATAGAAATGCATGCCTCGATCGTCTGTTCACCAGCACCATAAAAATGCATGCCTCGATCGTCTGTTCACCAGCACCATAGAAATGCATGCCTCGATCGTCTGTTTACCAGCACCATAGAAATGCATGCCTCGATCGTCTGTTCACCAGCACCATAGAAATGCATGCCTCGATCGTCTGTTCACCAGCACCATAAAAATGCATGCCTCATGAGGTAAAGTCTCAGACTGCCACTTGAACTTCCCCGACTTATTGTCCTTTCGTCATTTTTTAAAGCCTTTATGATGCCTTCAAAAGCTTTTTTCTTTGTAACTTTCGTCAATGTTCACGGGAATTTTATTTTTGACATCAAATCCATCGCGTAGCCACAAGAATATTCACGTGATGGAAACGGATTTTTCCGGCATTCGTTGAATAGACTCGTATAAAACATGACTCGTAAGACCCGCACAATGCATTCCATCATATTTTCGGACAACTCCCCCCTCCTCTCCCCCCCCCCCCCCCCTGGCGACGCCCCTACTCCCAATCAGTATTCTGGTGAGTGAAACCTCAATTTCGACTCATAAAAGCAGCCCACCACTACTCCATTTCGACCTATACAGGAAATGCCCTTACAGAAAACCCGTTTAAGAAACTACAACTTTTTACTCTCCCAACCAAAATTTAAGACGTCCGTGCAGAGCCTAATCAAAAAGTCCAGAGGATACGATGTGGAGCATGCAATTGAATTAGGTTGGAAGTTATAATATACACGAACACGACATGGTGCATTTCGTGGCAAAAACAATGGCGCATTGTAGTCGTTCACGGAACCCGCTCTAAATTCTACAAGAAAACGTCCAGAAAACATACCTGAGGTCAACAGCTGTCAAATATTATTCATGGGTAATAACTGCAGTTTTGATATATTATTGTCCGATACACAAAAACTAAATTTTAACCGTCACAATTACCGTGAGTTGTCCATAATGAATAAAAATGACAGTTTAAGTCGACAGTGCACGCAGATCGATCATTTTTTCAGTTGCAAGACGGCCTTCAGCGCCAGTCACTTTTCAGTATAAAACGCTAGCAACATTCGTTGGCCTCAGGGTCGAGATTAGCAAGCCAAACAGCGCTGTTGAGTCTATTAGGATACCTTGAAGGCTGAGTTAGGGACCTGTATTATTGGTCCTCACTTCATTGTCAGCAGCATTGCTCTCGAAAGATATGAAGGCAAGAAGATTTTGTGGTTCCCGGAGTGTCATCCTATTCTGGTCCTTGCTCTAGCCTGTGTTTTGTTCTTTAGAATTTGTCCTGCAATTGGACTCCTATTAATGATTTACTTCAGTAATTATTTGATTTGGCAAAAACCAACTCTTATCTGTGATGGTGATTAATAGACCAACACTTATCTGTGATGGTAATTAATATACCAACACTTATCTGTGATGGTGATTAATAAACCAACACTTATCTGTGATGTTGATTAATAGACCAACACTTATTTGTGATGTTGATTAATAGACCAACACTTATCTGTGATGTTGATTAATAGACCAACACTTATCTGTGATGTTGATTAATAGAAGAGAAGCAACTTTTCAGGTTGACCAGCATTACGTGCACCTGTTCAACCAAATCAACAAAACCAACACAAGCAACAAACTATTAATCGTTGAAAGTGATCACTGATAACACCAAATACTCTGCCATAACAGCAAGCATGGTTCTCAAGTATCATCTTTTACAATGAGCAAATATTTTGTTCTTAAATTTGACCCTCATCACAAGACTTGATATTGCCAATGGCTGCTGGAGCCCCTCAGGTTTTGCATATGAGTTCAAATGAAGAGAGATTTAATTTTGATCGTTTACCAACCGAAACCTGTCTGCGGCCCACATCTGACTTTGAAATCGCTCTCGGGGCAGCTCCGAGAACAAAGTCACTAGCCTACAACAATCTCAGCTTGTAGGGGAAGTGGACATTGTTCTCGGATCTGCTGCAGGAATGAAGTCACTTCCCCTGGAGGTGCAATGCTTGCACCAGCACCTTTTCCAGGCCGTGTTTTATTCATTGCACATGTGGTTCGACAGGGCCGGTCAGAATCGCGACTAGCTTTTTGTTCATGACATATCTTCTTGGACAGAGCCGGTCAGAATCATGACCAGTGTTTTTTCATGGTACATCAACTTAGACAAGGCCGGTCAGGAACGTGACCAGTTTTCTTAAATACCTCAAAAAATTCCATCAGCTTTTCTACCAATTGTGACAAGTAAAACCCTATGATAAGCACGCAACGTAAGCGACCATTAGCCTGGCACAAAGATGAACAGCTGTTACCATAGCATACATAAGAGTATAAAATGTCACAGAGTAAAATGTTATTAAAAAAAAATTTGCTTTCGTCTAAAAGAACCATTAATACAAGCCTCGGATAACGGATAATTCAAACGTATTGTAGTTCACCTGTGTACAACACAAATTAATTGTATATTAATCTATACGTTATCAATTTTGTAATAAACTTCACATTGTGTTTGCAATATTAATTAATTATAAAAATATTATTCACTCTGTGGTTGCTCTAAGTCGTGCCCTCGACCCCGTCACGAACGGTCATGCAGCAGGGTGGGCTCTCTCTGATTTAATCGCTTATATAAAAGCAGTCTGCGTTCTACAAGGTGTCCCGCAGTGCAGTAAGGTTTTGTTGCGTTCACTGGTTACCTTCCAGCTCATAGTGTCATCATTCCATTGAAATTTTTGTTTGAAACTGCATCAACATTTATCAATACCGTTTCCAAAGAGTAGCTATATGAATTAAAAACGACAGAGCCTCCTTCATGACAGAGCCTCCTTCATGACAGAGCCTCATTCATGACAGAGCCCCCTTCATGACAGAGCCTCCTTCATGACAGAGCCTCCTTCATGACAGAGCCCCCTTCATGACAGAGCCTCCTTCATGACAGAGCCTCCTTCATGACAGAGCCTCCTTCATGACAGAGCCCTCTTCATGACAGAGCCTCCTTCATGACAGAGCCTCCTTCATGACAGAGCCTCCTTCATGACAGAGCCTCCTTCATGACAGAGCCTCCTTCATGACAGAGCCTCCTTCATGAGAGAGCCTCCTTCATGACAGAGCCTCCTTCTTGACAGAGCATCCTTCATGACAGAGCCTCCTTCATGACAGAGCATCTTTCTATCTCAACGAGATTATCGCACTTCAGCACTCGTCCCCTAACGGGGTGGATGAAGAAAGGAAGCAATAATGAACCTCAGAGGAAGTTATCAACTATTTTAGTACCGTAACTGTTTTCCCAACAAGATAATGTATCATTGCAACGCTTTGAGTTACAAAAGTTTTGATTCTCTCGATATCATGTCTATACAAGGACGTTCAGTGCAAACGGTGGATCCTACACAAACAGCTAAGGATAGAGACTCTAGGGCAAATCCTCCAGAAAAGGGGTGGCCGACAGCAAAGTGCCCCTCACACTCCTCTCATTCACTCACACGCAGACAACTTAACCCTGTGGTAATAGAGGGTCCGGCCAGAAGACCTCACAAAACCACACTTCGGGTCAGGAGTGAGGTCCGAGATCAGTGTCAGTAGCAGGGCCCGACAGCGTTCACTGGTTTACCCCTTTTGGTGTCATAACAAAAACCGGGTCCTTCCCCACTCACGACCAGCCCCTTTCTCAAAGGGACGCCTAGGGCAAGAAAACACATTAGGGGTGCGTCAAAACTCATACATTCACCAACATTTTCCTCTCACGTCTATCCATGCACGTTCTCTTGCTATCTCCTGACTTAGGTCTTTTCTTCCTAGCGCCTGCTTCACACCATCCATCCACTCAAAGTTCGGTTTACTCATTATATTAAAAAAATATAATTCATGGTTGGACAGCCCAAATATTTTTTGGTCTGACTATTAAGTACTGAAATTAAACGTAACAAAAAATCAATTAATTTAGATCCATCCACGTAGCCGTAGCATGAAACAGATACAGTCAACAGTCACAGCACTCTGAGACAACTCCCACGTAGCCGTAGTATGAAACAGACGCAGTCACCAGTCACCGCACTCAGAGGCAACTCCCACATGACCGTATCATGAAACAGATGCAGTCACGAGTCACCGTACTCTGAGACAACTCCCACATAACCATAGCATGAAACAGATGCAGTCACCAGTTACCGCACTGTGAGACAACTCCCACATAACCGTTGCACGAAACAGATGCAGTCATCAGTCACCGCACTCTGAGACAACTCCCACATAAACGTAGCAGGAAACAGACGCAGTCATCAGTCACCGCACTCTGAGAGAACTCCCACACAACCGTAGCATGAAACAGATGCAGTCACCAGTCACCGCACTTTGAGACATCTTCCCCCATGACCGTATCATGAAACAGATGCAGTACCAGTCACAGCAATCTGAGACAAATCCCACATAGCCGTAGCATGAAACTGATGCAGTCACCAATCACCGCACTCTGAGACAACTCCCACATAGCCGTAGCATAAAACAGACGCAGTCATCAGTCACCGCACACTGAGAGAACTCCCACATAGCCGTAGCATGAAACTGATGCAGTCACCAGTCACCGCACACTGAGACAACTCCCACATAACCGTAGCATGAAACAGATGCAGTCACCAGTCACCGCACTCTGAGACAACTCCCACATAACCGTAGCATGAAACAGATGCAGTCACCAGTCACCGCACTATGAGACAACTCCCACATAACAGTAGCATGGAACAGATGCAGTCATCAGTCACCGCTCATTGAGACAACTTCCACATAACCGTAGCATGAAACAGATGCGGTCACAAGTCACTGCAATCCGAGACAACTCCCACATAACAGTAGCATGAAACAGATGCAGTCACCAGTCACCGTACTCTGAGACAACTACCACATAACCGTAGCAGGAATCAGAAGCAGTCATCAGTCACCGCACTGAGACAACTCCCACATAACCGTAGCATGAAACAGATGCAGTCACCAGTCACCGCACTCTGAGGCAACTCCCACATAACCGTAGCATGAAACAGATGCAGTCACCAGTCACCGCACTTTGAGACATCTCCCCCATGACCGTATCATGAAACAGATGCAGTCACCAGCAACTACCGTCCAATTAGTCTCACCTCGGTCATTGGCAAGTTGATGGAAAGTTTGATAACGGAAAAAATTACCGAGTTCCTAGAATCAAACAAATTGATTGGCGACTCCCAGCATGGCTTTAGACACAACCGTTCCTGTCTTACAAATCTGCTACTCTTTTTCAGAAATATAATCGAAATCCACGACACAAAATCTCCAATCGATATCATTTACCTTGACTTTCAAAAGGCCTTTGATAAAGTCCCCCACAAGCGCCTAATTAGTAAGTTGCACAGCATCGGTATTCGAGGCGAGCTTAACAGCTGGATAAAATGCTGGCTTACGGACAGACGACAGCGAGTTGTACTAAACGGATCTTCCTCCCCCTGGGGTAACGTTACAAGCGGCGTGCCCCAAGGATCCGTGTTAGGGCCAGTTCTCTTTATAATATTCATTAACGATCTCGATAGCAATGTACTCTCTAACATTAGCAAGTTTGCAGACGATACT
>SDVV010016546.1:0-14220 GCA_016164225.1 Gammarus roeselii
GCATGTAGTAAGCAACTGGTTGAGCCGGTTCATGTAGTGAGCACCTGGTTGAGCCGGTGCTTGTAGAAAGCACCTGGTTGAGCCGGTGCATGTAGGAATCACCTGGTTGAGCCGGTACTGTAGTAAGCACCTGGTTGAGCCGGTGCATGTAGTAAGCAACTGGTTGAGCCGGTTCATGTAGTGAGCACCTGGTTGAGCCGATGCATGTAATAAGCACCTGGTTGAACCGGTTCATGTAGTAAGCACCTGGTTGAGCCGGTGCATGTAGTAAGCACCTGGTTGATCCGGTTCATGTAGTAAGCACCTGGTCGAGCCGGTACGTGTAGTAAGGGCCTGGTTGAGCCGGTGCATGTAGTAAACACCTGGTTGAACCGGTGCATGTAGTAAGCACCTGGTTGAGCCGGTGCATGTAGCAAGCGCCTGGGTGAGCCGGTGCATGTAGTAAGCGCCTGGTTGAGCCGGTGAATGTAGTAAGCACCTGGTTGAGCCGGTGCATGTAGTAAGCACCTGGTTGAGCTGGTGCATGTAGTAAGGGCCTGGTTGAGCCGGTACGTGTAGTAAGCGCCTGGTTGAGCCGGTGCTTGTAGAACTGCATGGACTGCCTCAGTTCATCACTCATACGATGTTTCGTTACTATTAGCCCAATGTCTAATGTTCCATTCATACGATGTTTCGTTACTATTAGCCCAACGTCTAATGTTCCATTCATGCGATGTTTCGTTACTATTAGCCCAATGTCTAATGTTCCATTCATACGATGTTTCGTTACTATTAGCCCACTGTCTAATGTTCCATTCATACGATGTTTCATTACTATTAGCCCAATGTCTAATGTTCCATTCAAATATTCTAACCTCTACCGAGTCAACAGTGAATACTGTCTTCCAAAATTGTTCATTGCTTTCAAAAATACAAAAATACAATAGTATGAATTAATCGTAAACACAGGTAAATATTGTTTACTAAACAATACTAAACAACTCTTCAAAGTTCAAACACTTCTTTAACCTGACATTCCAATTATAAAAAGTAAACTATTGAATCTTTTGACTTGTTTCAGGAGTTGGCCTCTGACGGAGTTCGATGCAGAACTTGCTCAACGTTTGTTCCGTCAATTGTGGCCTTCTATAGAATTCGCTGATTGGGTAAATATTGACAGGTGATGTAACTATAGCTTTTTCAAAATCTTAGTCAATCGCTTTTCAGGTACCTATCCACTATGGTCTATCTCGTTCGTTCGTTTCGGTTTCGCAGTTCTTTCGGCTTCTCAGCTCTTTTGGCCTGTCGAGTTCTTGGAGTTTTCTTGTTCCCATTGGCATTCATGATTATTTTATGTTTATCGTAAGACGACATCATTGCTCTTCGTAGAACCCCTCCGACTGGTAATGTCTTAATTAATTCTCATACTAAACATGCATCAATTGCCTGCTATCGTCCGTGTCTGATCCACCCGCATTCCAAACTTATTCATCCCTTTGTCACGCAACACTGGCCTTATCTCCACTGTCGCTGTGACATCCGACTGTGCTTTCGATCACATCCAGAGCTAATTCAATAATTAACATATAAAAACCGATTTTCCCAAATCATGTCTTACATGGCTACCTATGTGAAGTTGTACATAAAGAACCAAGTGTTATTCCTATGTGAACTTTGCGGTGACCCTCTTAATTCGTGCATGAAGCTACCTGGAATTAAATATAGAGAATCAATTGCTTCAAATTATACCAAACAGGAAAATAATTATACTGCACGATTTTAAAGTTGACAAATATTTCACGACGTCACACGTGAGAAAATCTACGCTTATTTGTATCGTATGAAGTAAACCTTGTAAAATGAGCCTATAAAAGAAAAACCTCCACATTGCCACAAATGAAACCCATGACCTTACAATTGAAATTACTCCGCACACTCGGCAGAGAGCGAATTACTATGATTGAGACCTTTCACGTATATTACTTTCCAGCTCGTCTAATATCTCCAAATTTAATAATCAGATCGAATTTGAAGGAACTCATCTGAGTAGCTGTTCGGTTAGTCCATCATGATGGCTTCAGCTATTATTGCTGAATAAACTTGATAGATGACTGCAGTAGTTGAACACAATAATTGATGCTTTTTCAAGAGTTATGGAATCATTATAGACTATTCTATTGATTTTATTCATCGTACTGTTCTATCACTGCTGCAGTCTATCTTCAGTGCCCATTAAAACATTCGAACTCCATGTATCGTGTGTCGTCGTGCTGAGTGTTCTGGTGGCCCTGGAAGAGCACCGCATGCATGTGATGGACACCAAGTTCCGACCACGCTCAGTAATTCGTCCTAATCGTGGATGCCGTGGGACGGTTATTGGTATCGACCACCACATGACCAGTGGTTTTCACCCGCAGGAGCAGCTTCTCCCAGGACGGTCGTTTGAATTGTTTTGTCGCCGTCAAAGCAGTCACCACAATTAGCTACAATCCAATAACAAGATTGAAACTTTGTCAACTTAGAAGAACTAAATCTGGAATGACAGTGTCTGATTTCAAATTGGGGGCTCGTTCGGACTTACCTAAACTCTTGGTCTCGCCAATCCATGGTCTCAGGTCCTTAGCGCAACAAACGAAATGTTGCATGACTGTTCAGAGGACAGGCGTAGTTCTGGAGATATTTAATGGGAGAAAATGAACATGCTGGGCTGTGAACAAGTCCAAATTGTCCCGCGTTAGTCCAGCTATCAATTTTGTGTCATGTCACGTGATTTGGAGGTTCGTGAAATATCAATCAAGCGACAATCTTTTAAGTTCTAGGGTATCTTGTTTACGGTCGACAATTACAGCCACACCAGTGCACTCTGTAACCATTATGTTTCTCTCGTTGGTAACCTCACCCTTAAACTAACTGGATGAAACCCTAGCCCCCTCCATCCTAATTAATTATACTAACATTACCTTCCCCAGGTACGTGCGCAACAAAATGACAAATCTGTTTGTCGGGGTTTCCCTGACCTTTATGTAATTGGGCCACGCTATTTTTTTAATAAGTGTGCCCGTTCGAACTGGAATTATTGAAGATATCTCTTATGGTTACTCCTGCCAATGCCCAACGTTTTCTTCATACAAAACTAGTTGTTTCTGGATGAGAGCTTTTGAAAATGAACTTCCCCCGATGCTATCGTCTTTATTTCCTTGCGCTAACTATGTGGATTTTTATGTTTATCTAATCAATTTTAACGATCCATTGTGTTATTGGGAATCGAAGCCTGAATTATCTTGCCTTTTGGGTCGTTTTCCGGGCAATTGCCTGAGTGTGTCCATGAGTATTTTGAGTGGTTACTAGTGAGTTTACAAAACTCACCTATAGTAACCAGACCTTTCATCTCTCTGGTTAATACTTGGCCTGACCATTCATATCACCTAAGATACGAGCTTGTCCCGAAGTTGAATCAGTATTCAGCTAATTGTTTTCATCCTTTTGTTATCCTCCAATATTGTCGAATGAGAATTGTAGATCGTTTTTATCAGCTGACGAAATGTATGCCAGGAGTTCCCCAAGTTAGATCGTGACTCCTCGGTATCTTGTTCCTTGTTCCCATTGGTTGATGATGCGGCTGAACCTAACGGTTCATTGAGACAGTCAACCGTATTTCCTGATGAATTTAATAATTTGGTCTTCATTTGCGTTCATTCTGTCGCTAAGCGGTTACTGATATCATCAATTCCCTCGTATTGTTAGTGCGTTTCATCATATTGGTTACAAATAATTGGGCCCTTCTAAGTGTTCCTTTTACGCTACCAGATAATCTCTGCCCCTGTGGAAGATTGTTGCTTAGGGATTCGCGTTTTCTGCTAATTTGATGTGCTTCGGTTCAATGTTTCACAGCCTGAACTTTTTTGTGTCATAAAAATATGTAATTCTGCAATTTATACTGTCATTCATTTCACTTCTTCTCCCTGCTGTTTCTCCGTCTGCCGCTCAGGCTCCTCCTGACTCGCATAGGTCAACACATCCTCACATCTGGTTGTTGGCGTCAATCTTCGAATCCTCGCTTCTGATTGTTGGGAACTGAGGGCAAGATGACCTGCAAATAACCTCGGTTTCTCATCGTAGCGATGAATAATTAATAAACTTGGCGGTCCACTGCATGGTGCTTAACCGTGGTCCACTGCACGGTGCTTAATCGTGGTCCCCTGCATGGTGCTTAACCGTTGTCCACTGCATGGTGCTTAAGCGTGCTCCACTGCAAGTAGAGTAAAGTGAATCCAAACGCAAGTGAAGGAATAAGATAGGGCATAATTAACGGTGGGGGAGGGGTTGACCGGAGTCAGGCGGTGTCCTAACGCAAGTGAAGGAATAAGATAGGCCATAATTATAACGTCCAAACGCAAGTAAAGGAATAAGATAGAGCATAATTAACGGTGGGGGAGGGGTTGACCGGAGTCAGGCGGTGTCCAAATGCAAGTGAAGGAATAAGATAGGCCATAATTATAATGTCCAACCGCAAGTGAAGGAATTAGATAGGGGTTAATTACAGGAGCGAAATGCAACTTAGTGAAGGAATTAGATAGGCCATAATTATAGCGCCTAAAGGCAAATTAGTGAAGGAATAAGATAGGCCAAAATTATAGCGGCGAAACGCAAGTGAAGGAATTAGATATAGGATGACTAGATCTTTGAACCTATTATCGAATGTAATTGTTATGAAGTATGTTATTTGTTAACGTGTCTGACTCAGGCGCTGTACTTCTCAGACATTGTAGTTATATGTTAAGACAAATTGATTTTGTTGTCAAGTTAGTTACTGATGGTACATAGAGATACCAAGAACGCAAGTTTTGAGAGACCACCCGGGAAGTTGAGAGTGGGTGGTCCGAATGATCTGTATCTCTCAAATGTCACACAAAGATTTTATCTCGAGATATATGGTCCTCTTGGAGAATAGTTTTCCATACGGGAAATTTCAGTTTCCATACGGTATCTGGTAGCTTTCATTTACGATTGCTTACGTACGGATTATATAGATGTACGTTATTAGGTCTTGTCAACGCTATATATGATTGTTTTGGAATATTTCGCGCAGTAGGAGGGCATGATATATATTACTATGTTTGTTATTGAATAACTCATTTGAATAGAAGACATTGTTCATACACGATATTTTATACTGCATGAATGATATTATTGATTAAATCCAGTCACTTTTTCCATTTAATGAATATATATTTTTTCAGAGAAGATTGTTGTGTGAGTATAATTGATCACTAACCGTTGCTCGTTATATATATTTATTCGATTCTGGTATGAACAGTGTTATAGCAAGTTTTCTGGTGAGGGTGCGCTTGAGGATAGCCGTACGCAAAAAGTTGGAAGCGCTCCTGGAAAAAATTAGGTGAGATTGCTCTTACCTATTCTGTGTCTTATAAATTCGTTTCCGTGTCATGTTTGCTACGTTGTGAGTGAATGATTCGTTATATATTTATGTATGGATTAAAATTCTATATTTTTTATGTGGACATATATGTGTGTATTCTTATCTAATTGTGGTATATTTGATTCATTTTGGAGCTGGTTTTGGTGGAGTTTTTTAGGCGGTGGGATGTTTGATTCAACCTTGATATTGAATATAGGCTATGTTCTGTGTTTTACATCTATTTGGTTCACATGTATATTATATCTATAGGAATGGTATGGATTATTTGTTGGCAGTTTACAGCCTTAGTCTGCGATCGACCCTGTATGGTACCAGCCTGAAGGTAGGATTGCAGGCAAGGTTTTGTGTTTTTCCATCTATTAATTTCATATGTATATATTATCTATAGGAATAGTATGGTTTATTTGTCTGATTATAGGCGAGTTGAGTTATGTATTGTGGGATGATGCAGCACCTACGGTCAAGAATCTATCGACCCCATATTGCATTATCCAGTTTTGAATCAGTTATTCAGTCTTCCATTGACGCGGTTTCCAATAGCAAAGATACCTGAACGATATGGATTTTTCTGTAAGTTAAAATGGCATAATTGGTGAGTTGTTGCATTATTGTGGTATTTTTTATATGTATATATGACATTCTGTTACGATTAAGCCAGGGTTACTTTAACCCATAGCGCTCCGCTGTACTCACCCCAGCAGTATCCTAATCTGACGTTTTCTTTGTTATCAGACATAGAGAAATTTGTATAATAAATAGCTGACTGTTTTAATCCTTCAATAATAGTTTCAAGATGTAAATTTCTGCACGATAATCATAGGAATGTATGTTTAAGAGGTGTAACTCCATGCTACATCTCTATGGAATTTTCGTTAATGATCCCTAGCAAATGTATACTTTAACGTTTAGAAGACGATTTACTGGATGGAGGGGTCCTAGAGCATTTACGGTATGGCCACCCTTCGCCTGATGAGATATATATCTACGATAGCTTAGGTAGCTGTGTACAACTTCAATTAGCTTAATATCTTTCACATTTTCAACGTGGGGCAAGAGGCGTTTTATTTTCAATGCTAGTTCATTCGAGTTAAATTTAGGACATTGCAAACAAAGATTTATTAGATATATTATTTTATTGATAATAGATTTTGACACATTTATATTAACATATATATACATGGGATATCATTTATACGAAAACATAACTTTTTTCACACCGAAAATTCAACGTGAGCATCTTGGCGAAACATAAGTAATGACTTCGTTAGTTTTTTTTTATGAATAACTATATCAGAATCGGATGTGTGTATCAAACTGCAAAGGATTGATCAAAATGTAGAGACAAGTGTAGCTATTTGTTATGCATCGTATAAATCGATGACAGAATACCGTATTTAAGTTAGGAAAGGATGATTACTTCTTTCAACATAACATAGCATGAAGCTGATGCCTATTAAATATCTTGTAACAACAGCAAGGGATGTTGTTCTATATGTTAGGTTAGGTTGCGTAGGTATTAATGCATCTGGCAGTGTATGGTAACCCTTTTGCACAAAATGTATGTAAATACCTACATTATTCCGACACAGTGAGGCTAACGACCCTGTATATATGCATTGTGTCGATACATGTGCCGCCACAGTGAGAATAACGACCCTGTATATATGCATTGTGTCGATACATGTAACGCCACAGTGAGAATAACGACCCTGTATATATGCATTGTGTCGATACATGTGCCTCCACAGTGAGAATAACGACCCTGTATATATGCATTGTGTCGATACATGTGCCACCACAGTGAGAATAACGACCCTGTATATATGCATTGTGTCGATACATGTGCCGCCACAGTGAGAGTAACGACCCTGTATATATATATAAAATTGGACTCATATCTGTACTCCTTCAGATGGCGGTCCGCTTTCGGGGAAGAAGGATGTCGCCCAGTTTGGTTTGGAAGTGTTTTAACAGAAAAGAAAACACGGGAGTATGTGATATTTGCAAGGCGGAGATAAAACTATGCAAATCAAGCTCCACATTCGGGTTTTAGCGCTATCTCCAAGGACATCATTATCTTGAATATGCTAATCCTATAAATGAACAAGGAAATATAAGCTCTAAGGATGCAATGGGCACATTGATAGAATATAATAGAACGGACTTGGGTTTCCAATCTAAAGATATAGACAGTGCTCAAAATGGTGCGTGCGTAAAAGAAAGTATGGTGTCGGTATCAACCAAACGTGAAACGTTTGAAGATTGGGTGAAGTGGGGGGAGTATACCCCAACCTTCCCCGAAATTGAAAATAATGCAAATAAGGGGAAACGTGGGATATTTTCAGTGGAATGGATATCAGTGATAGTGATATCGAGGATATGTCATGTGAAGAAAAACCTACAAACGTTGAAGGAAACCGAATTATCAAATGGGGTAATGAAAGGGTGTCATGTATAAAAAGTGTAAAATTGCATAATAAAATCAAATGTATATCTGATTTCGCTTCAAAATTATTGGTAATGAAACATGAGGAGAAAGAATCATGTCTCAAACGTTTGAGTGATGGGAGAATTATGTACATTTCGGATATCTGCGGGAATATTAGTAATGGTAATGTGGGCAATAGCAAGAAGAAACCTGAAACGATTCGATGTCATAAACATGTAGAAGTAATTAAAAAATTAGCGTCCATAAAAAGCTCGCTGAAGACTATATACAAAGGTTTGGTTACAAGGATAGGATTGCAAGTATTGCATACACTTCTCCCAGAGGTCGCCGCTTATCTAAAATGTGTACTAAGGGTGTTAGTCTAGAACACCAACAGATCAGAGAGAAAAAAACATACCCAGATGATAAATCCTACACCGATATGCCGAGTCGACAGCTTCAGGTGAGGAATAAATATACATCATTGATAAAGAACCCACAGAGTGGCACTGGTACCAAGGATCGAGATAACACAAGAGAGGGAGGTCGAAGTCATTACTTATGTTTCGCCAAGATGCTCACGTCGAATTTTCGGCGTGAAATAAGTTATGTTTTCGTATAAATGATATCCCATGTATATATATGTGAATATAAATGTGGCAAAATCTATTATCAATAAAATAATATATCTAATAAATGTTTGTTTGCAATATCCTAAATTTAACTCGAATGAACTAGCGTTGAAAATACACTAAAACGCCTCTTGCCTCACGTTGAAAATGTGATAAATATTAAGCTAATTGAAGTTGTACACAGCTACCTAAGCTATCGTAGATATATATCTCATCAGGTGAAGGGTAGCCAAACCGTAAATGCTCTACGACCCCTCCATCCAGTAAATCGTCTTTTAAACGTTAAAGTATACATTTGCTAGGGATCAATAACAAAAATTCCATAGAGATGTAGCATGGAGTTACACCTCTTAAACATACATTCCTATGATTATCGTGCAGAAACTTACATCTTGAAACTATTATTGAAGGATTAAAACAGTCAGCTATTTATTATACAGATTTCTCTATGTCTGATAACAGAGAAAACGATAGAAGGGGATACTGCTGGGTAAGTTCAACGGAGCGCTAAGGGTTAAAGTGACCCTGGCTCAATCGTAACAGAATGTCATGTATACATACAAAAAATACCACAATAATGCAACAACTCACCAATTATGCCATTTTTACTCACAGAAAAATCCATATCGTTCAGGTATTTTTGCTATTGGGAACCGCGTCAATGGAAGACTGATATAACTGATTCAAAACTGGATAATGCAATATAGGGTAGACAGATTCTCGACCGTAGGTGCTGCATCATCCCACAATACATACCTCAACTCGCCTATAATCAGACAAATAAACCATATAATTACTATAGATAATATATACATATGAAATAAATAGATGGAAAAACACAGAACCTTGCCTGCAATCCGCTGGTACCACACAGGGTCGATTGCAGACTAAAGCTGTAAACTGCCAACAAATAAACCATACTATTCCTATACATATAATATACATATGAACTAAATAGATGTAAAACACATAACATAGCCTATATTCAATATCAAGGTTGAATCAAACATCCCACCGCTTAAAAAACTCCATCAAAACCAGCTCCGAAATGAATCAAATTTACCACTATTAGATAAGAATACACACATATATGTCCACATAAAAAAAAAATAGAATTATAATCCATACATAAATATATAACGAATCATTCACTCACAACGTAGCAAACGAGACACGGAAACAAATTTATAAGACAAAGAATAGGTAAGAGCAATCTCACCTAATTTTTCCAGGAGCGCTTCCAACTTTTTGCGTACGGCTATCCTCAAGCGCACCCTCACCAGAAAACTTGCTACAACACTTTTCATACCAGAATCGAATAAATATATATAACGCGCAACAGTTAGTGATCAATTATACTCCTCCCACAATAACCATCTCTGAAAAAATATATATACATTAAATGGAAAAAGCGACTGGATTTAATCAATAATATCAATCATGCAGTACAATATATCATGTATAAACAAATGCCTTCTATTCAAATAACAAACATAGTAATATATATCATGCCACCCCTACCGTGCGAAATATTCCAAAACAATCATATATAGCGTTGACAAGACCTAATAACGTACATCTATATAATCCGTACGTGAGCAATCGTAAATAAAAGCAACCACATACCGTAAGGAAACTGAAATTTCAACTACGGAAAAAAACTTTTCTCAGGACCATATATCTCGAGATAACATCTTTGTGTGACATTTGACAGATAAAGATCATTCGGACCACCCACTCTCAACTTCCCGGGTGGTCTCTCAAAACTTGTGTTCTTGGTATCTCTATTTACCATCAGTAACTCACTTCAACACAAGATCAATTTATCTTAACATATAACTATAATGTCCGAGAAATACAGCACCTGAGTCAGACACGTTAACAAATGACATACTTCATAACAATTACATTCGATAATAGGTTCAAAGATCTAGTCATCCTATATCTAATTCCTTCACTCGACTTCGCCGCTTTAATTTTGGCCTATCTTATTCCTTCACTAATTTGCGTATGGACGCTATAATTATGGCCTATCTAATTCCTTCGCTAATTTGCGTTTCGCTCCGGTAGTTAACCCCTATCTAATTCCTTCACTTGCGTTTGGACGTTATAATTATGGCCTATCTTATTCCTTCACTTGCGTTTGGACACCGCCTGACTCCGGTCAACCCCTCCCCCACCGTTAATTATGCCCTATCTTATCCCTTCACTTGCGTTTGGATTCACTTTACACTACTACTGCATTGTTTTCAACCGTGGTCCACTGCATGGTGCGTAACAGTGCTCCACCGCATGGTGTTCAACCGTGGTCCACTGCATGATGCTCAACCGTGTTCCACTACATGGTGCTTAACCGTGCTCCTTTGCATGGTGCTCAACCGTAGTCCACTGCATGGTGCTCAACCGTGCTCCACTGCGTGATGCTCAACCGTGGACCACTGCATGGTGCTTAACCGTGGTCCACTACATGGTGCTTAACCGTGCTCCACTGCATGGCGCTCAACCTTGGTCCACTGCATGGTGCTTAACCGTGGTCCACTGCATGGTGCTTAGCCGTAGTCCACTGCATGGGGCTCAACCGTGGTCCACTGCATGGTGCTAGACTGTGGTCCACTGCATAGTGCTTAATCGTGCTCCACTGCATGGTGCTCAACCGTGCTCCACTGCATGGTGCCTAACCGTGCTCTTTTGAATGATGCTTAACCGTGCTCCACTGCATGGTCCTCAACCATGCTCCACTGCATGGTTCTCAACCGTTGTCCACTGCATGGTGCTTAACCGTGCTCCATTGCATGGTGCTCAACCGTGCTCCACTGCATGGTGCTTAACCGTACTCCGCTGCATGGGGCTTAACCGTGCTCCACTACATGGCGCTTAACCGTGCTCCACTGTATGGGGCCCAACCGTGGTCCACTGCATGGTGCCCAACCGTGGTCCACTTTATGGTGCTCAACCGTGGTCCACTGCATGGTGCTTAACCGTGGTCCACTGCATGGTGATTAACCGTGCTCCACTGCATGGTGCTTAACCGTGGTCCGCTTCATGGTGCTTAACCGTGGTCCACTGCATTGTGCCTAACCGTGGTCCGCTGCATGATGCTTAACCGTGGTCCACTGCATGGTGCTTAACTGTGACCCATTGCATGGTGCTTAACCGTGGTTCTTAACATGTGTTTCCATTACAAGATCCCTTGGCAAGGCTGGACGGAGATTCCTAGCCCCAATAACTTGGGCAATGCAACTGGTCAAGTCCGACATGAAGGAGTATCAGGGCTGTAGATGTATTTTTCCGGTTATTCAAACGAATTAAATGTATTGATTAAATGTATTAACTCCTATAAATGTATTAATTGTTAGGTGCACACGGTTTTACGTGGCAGTTAACATGTGTGCAATCAGCCTCTCCGTCCATTTCACTCAAACACAGCCTCAATTACCTAAACGTGTCCTCCAATAATATGATTCTCTTTTGACGGCTCTCATTCCTCCTCCGTTCACCTCATCATGATATGCTCATTCCTCCCCCGTTCACCTCATCATAATATGTATGATCTATTTGCATCGTGTGCATGTGATGGCGAGTGAGTTTATGTTTGTCAGTACATGACGTCTCATTCCTTGGCAAGCATTTGATCTAATCACTCTTATAGAACACAATAATGACATCCATATCAGTTGTCAATTTGAAGTGTGTTTACTGCTGCTGAGCTGCTGCCAGCTTTGCTTGGAAGGCTGCGATGGTGCTGAAGATCTGAGGGAAGATGATCGACCACTGGTCGGGGTAGCGCGTTGACAGGCCGGACACCATTTGATAAATCACTTCGTTCAGTCGTTCCTCTTCGCCAGGCTGACAGTCCAGGCAGAGGGTCCCGGGCTGGAGTGCAAGAAGCTCGCCTGGAAGGATGAAGAAACCTTGAGTTTCAGCTAAACAATGACAAGTCTCGAGTAAAAGCCACTGCTTACTGTAGGATATCTTAGTGATACATTCTGTAGGACGGGCTCCAATTTACAGCCGCTTGTTTATGACTCTCCTGTGATTATTCTATCACTCTAAATTGTCACATGTAGCTACTTCATATATCATACATACAGCTATCACATTTTTTCACACCTTTTCTTTGATTAAAAAAAACTGTGTTCTAGACTGCTGCTGCCCTGTACCGAAGCGTGTTGCGGGGTCTCTGCACGTTCGACGCTTGGTTATACAGCCGAGCTAATTGCGGCGCTTCTGTTCAGAACCAATTTACATTACAAATTTACACAAATTTATTCCTTGGCTGGCCCTTCTACCATTCTGCTCATTATTTTGCCTGAATGACTTGTCATCTTCTAAGCACAGTTTTTCGCAACAAACGTAATTTTCCTTATGTTCAGGGACTCATTCTTTCCACCCAAATTCTTCCCATCTATCGACATGCTTCCCTGCTTTCACGCAAACTGAGCGTGAGGGGCGTCACTTGACTTGCATGGTCATCTTTAGTGCTTGGCTGCAGAGTGATTTTAAAGAGTGATTTAGCCTACTGCTGACAACAGGATGCAAACCTAGTGCCCTTGTGAGTGAATGGTGGAACCCCTGATTACTGTTAATCTGCGTTCAGGCTACGATTTGTCGTTATTCATACAGTCATTGTCGGTTTGGTGTGAATTTTATTGATAACAAGAACTGGCGACCATAACATTATGATCATCTTTCCGATGTTATCTTATAAGGCTTCTAGCCCCGAGCCGTAAATGGAGAGCGATTGTTAGATGGTAACAGAAGAAACAAGATTTTCACGGAAATAATACCCACGGAAACTGCGTTAACGAAATACGAAAATGTGTAGTTGCGTGTAACTGGTCACATACAAACTCATACACACACACACACGCACAGTGAGTGATGAGCGAGTGAAAGAACCGATGAGGCTAAGAGATGTGTCAAAAGATAACGAGGTTTATTTTCTGACAACTTCGAAGAGACGTTAGTCAGGTAAGAGGATCAGGTAGCTCAGGTAGCAACGAAGAAACGTTAGTCAGGTAAGAGGATCAGGTAGCTCAGGTAGCAACGAAGAAACGTTAGTCAGGTAAGAGGATCAGGTAGCTCAGGTAGCAACGAAGAAACGTTAGTCAGGTAAGAGGATCAGGTAGCTCAGGTAGCAACGAAGAAACGTTAGTCAGGTAAGAGGATCAGGTAGCTCAGGTAGCAACGAAGAAACGTTAGTCAGGTAAGAGGATCAGGTAGCTCAGGTAGCAACGAAGAAACGTTAGTCAGGTAAGAGGATCAGGTAGCTCAGGTAGCAACGAAGAAACGTTAGTCAGGTAAGAGGATCAGGTAGCTCAGGTAGCTACAAAGAAACGTGAGTCAGGTACGAGGATCAGGTGGCTCAGGTAGCTACGAAGAGATGTGAGTCAGGTAAGAGGATCAGGTGGCTCAGGTAGCTACGAAGAGATGTGAGTCAGGTAAGAGGATCAGGTGGCTCAGGTAGCTACGAAGAGACGTGGGTCACTAAGAGGATCAGGTGGCTCAGGTAGCTACGAAGAGATGTGAGTCAGGTAAGAGGATCAGGTACCTCAGGTAGCTACTAGTAGTATATATCTGTGCGAGACGGCCTACTGAAGGAATTAGATAGGGATAAATAGAGTTAGTTTTGGCGCGATGCATGCAACCTTGACTCAACCGGTTTTACGGGGTAAGCGCAGCGGGGGGCGGGCGTAGGGGTTCCGGAACTGGTTTGGTGGCCCAAGTCAGCTAACGGACGA
>SDVV010016547.1:0-14219 GCA_016164225.1 Gammarus roeselii
TAGCTACATAAAATTACATATATGTTGATATCCTAAAACATGCTTCCAATACTATGAAAACTGTAAGTTTAAAGGCCCACCTGAAGATGTATTGGAGGAGAATTGGTGCGAAGAGGTGAGGGAAGAAGGAGGAGTGGAGGGGGGGTCATTGTCAAAGGAGCCTCTCAGAAGTGCAGGGGCCGCTCGTAGTAAATCATCGCACTCGCTGCTACTGCTGCCACAGCTCGTTCCTGCATATTATAATCAGGTACGATAAAGTGTGATAATGCGTGCGCAAGACTTAGTGTAGCCTATTTTTGATGATGCCACAACAAGTTCTCAAAATATATAAAATAATAGGGCAACACAACATCGTCCGTCCCAGTGGAACAATCATGACTCCCACAATCGTCTGTTGGTTGAGGACATTCAATTATGACAATTGGAATCAAACTTGATGAATTTCAAAGACAATTTTCCATCAGGCTTTCGAGAGTTTATATAAACAATGGCAACAAAAAGTTTGATATTGCAAAAAAATGTTACACAATACCTTCCAAAGATGTGTTAAATGATTGGATTTCTTAATGCTGTAGTACAAACAAACAATATAGCTACTGTTTTATTGAAAAATCCATTCCAAAAGGTTTCACAATTCCAATTATTAAAAAAATTAACTCCATGAAAGCTTCTAAATTCCAGGCAGCTTGACATGATTAGTTTATACCTGCGGAGGAGGGACTAAGCATTTTTTCGATAAAAAAATTGTATTTCTACAATAATTTCAGATTATCTACACTTTCTAACATCGTGATTACTGGTTTTCACAGGTTGTATTTAATTTTCCATTTCAATACTGATGTAACTGGCTGTTCAATCTCTACATGGATAGCGTGGTCGGGGAGAGGAGCGCGAGTGTAATGGGTCGAAATTGAAAGCAAATAAGTGGAGTTGGCCGTCGAGTCGGTTACTGTTTACAGTTGATGCAGCACCAATGGCAGATTCGGATAAGTTGTGTAAGCTAGTGTCAAAGTTTGGTTGAGTGTGTGAGCGGAGGAAACTGCGACTAACATGGGTAAATGAAATATTGAGATGTTCTAGGAATGTCGGTGCGAACAGAATTATTCTCCTCTTATTTAGAATTATTGGAGGAAGTTCAATGTTTCAAGTACCTAGGCTATCATGTAGAGGAGATTGAACTTGTGTAAACTGAGGGACAATCGCGAGTGATGTAAGGAGTGTAAAATGTCTAATGCACCGAAAGATTTTACCCCACCTGTAGTCGGCCACCTCTTTTTCCTCTCACCTCCCTCTGTCTCAACAGGAGCGTGTTGGTGGGTATCAAGGATTTCGGGCGGTGAGCTGGCGCGGTACCCACCACCGCAGGTCGAAACCGGGGCTAAGCATATCAATGAACTGTAGGACGCAGGGCATTGAAGCAAATAGAGAATTGTAAGAGGGGGTAGTGATGCCAACTATGCTCTTCGAGACAGAGACGTAGGGGGCACAAGTGGACGAGAGAAGGTTGAATGTTTTCGAGATGAAATGTTCGAGGGCACGGCCGGAGTGATAGAATAAATAATGACGTTATTCAAAGTAGATTCCAGTCTTTAAAATGGTTCGAGCACACGGTGAGTACTGGTGATCGATGAAAAGAGGTAGCTAATGAAAGCGAAGGCGAGTGAACATCGGTCTAAATCCTATTAGATTGCCAAGGCATTCTGGTGCACTGGAGTCAATGTTCTTCAGGCACCGAACGTCAAAACCAGCAGCCAGTAATGCATTAATTCTTTGTTAAGTCATCGTCCGTCTCCGAGTTGCTTTGACTCGCGGTGCGCTGATGTTATCACTGTTTATAAGGCGGGGTATTCCGCACTGAATTGCCTCTGAGGGAACTCAGTAACCATAAGCAAGAGTGTGTTAGGAAGGTCCAAGAACCGGCTCCTGAGAAAGTGCGTGGTCGACATTCCGTCCAGGTTGGGCACTCCGCTAAGACGTAGGCTATCGTAAGAGGGACGAAACAGTACATGCAGTATGAGGGTGGCAACGCCTCCATTAAATGTCTGTTCGTTAGTCTACTATGTCCAATTCTCAGTCGGCATAGAGTTATCTCTGTCCGTCGAAATCGACTGCTTGAAGAGACCCAGGTTGTAGGTGTGTCCTTGATAGTGCGCCATTTATTTTTCATAGGAACATCAGACAATTCCATGTACCATTTATTTCGTCCAGCTCTTTTAATCGTTGGGTAAAAGTCTTTATATGGAAGTGGAAGCTGTTCTGCTGGGTCAGGCGCCGCTTCGTCCGCCCAATCTTGCCCACCACCCCACAGAGGCCCGGAACCCAGCACAAACGTTCTTGTTTCTGGAAGACAGACGCACAAGCCAGAGCAAGATAGCCGAGACAACAGTGTGGCAATTGTTGAACATTAGACTAGAGTGACGAGGTTTCCTAGCGCGCTGGAGCCATCGTCCTTCTGGCGCCGAACTTTAAACCAGCTAACAGTGCTCATGAATCAGGTAAGTCTTTTTTTCTCATTCAAATGTTCGAGTTTGGTTTACTACTGCGTTAAGTCAAAGTCCTTAACACGGCAAGCGTCCATGGTATGTACGGGTGCCACAGAAGGTACATGAACTTCTAAGGCGCTAAGGCCACGTGGTCACAGCACTCCCCGGATGTCAGTAAGGAGGAATAACACACTACCTACACTGCTTCAGAGCCACAAGAATCCGCAGTAGTCCTCAAGGTACCGGGCTACGCGCCCCAACAGCTGCTGAGGGAAAGATGAAGAAGAGACAGAAAACGGGGATCACATACATGAGATCTACACTAGGTGTGGGAATTTCACACATGAGAACAGCAGGAATGGAAGGAAGAAGAAGGAATAGTCGTAGAAAAAGGTTGCGTGAAAGAAAAAGCGCAAATTAGGATGGGTAAGAAAAAGAGAGTGGATGGAGGGTGAAGAAGAAGAAAGTCTGAAGGGAAATAAGGGTGTTCACCCCTCCAGGTTGGGCCGTGACTCCGTGCGGCCGGTGAACCTAACAAATGCCAGGGGGGGGGCAATAGTTGAAGATCTCCAGGGTATGAAGCGCGCCAAGTGAATCACTAAAAATTGAGATACTGGCATCTGGAAGAGTGTCGGCCGCCAAGACGGCATCGACAAAGGCCGTGAGTTCAGCAGTGAAAACTGACGCTGATTGCTGGAGTCTCCTAGCAACGACGCGCCCGGGGAGTTCTGCTGCACAGCCCACAGCATCGTCGTCTTTTGATCCATCAGTGAAGACATGCAAGCTATCAGCGTGAAGAGACTCCGCAAGGGTTATAAAAATAGCACGAAGATTTTGGTGTGCAACATCTGCACTCCGGCCAGAAAAATAGTGAGAGCAGAGCACATTTCTGGTAAACACCAGATGGGAATAGCATCTCGCGGGAAAGGGTCCACCATGATACATGGTAGCCCAAGCTCACCAATGAAATGCGCAATGCGCTGAGATGCTCGAGAAGGGAGCCAGATTGGGATGGAACCGTCGGATTGTGGTACATGTAGTTAGGATATAGAAAAAAATTGGATGTAGATTTGTTTTTGTCGCAAGGCAAGGCTCACCTGTTTCACGAAGAAGGCTGACAATAGGAGAGGAGCGGGAACCTCCAGTACAAACGCAAAGGTCGCCATTGTGAACTGGTTCCAGTGTTTTGAGAATATTTGGTTTCGCAGAGCGGTAGACATCGCTTCCATAGTCCAGTTTGGACCGTATGATAGCACGGTAAAAGCGTAATGATGTTGTTATGACTGCCCCCAGGTTAAGTGCAATGCAATCCGAAGTATGATATATCGCTACAAGCAGGCTATCTTCAGTTGCTGCACGTGCACGTGGTACTTTCCAGGTTAGTTTCTTGTCAATTATTGGTCCTATGAAGCGGCCTGTTGGTAGGAAAGGGATAATTTCTCCATGAGTCTGAGATCTGGTTCCGTGTATGTGCGGGACAGATGAATATGAAGTGCACATGTTTTGCCTTTAGATATTGTAAAGCCTCAAGATTCTGTCCAAGCAACCACCTGAGCAATTGCATTCTGCAGTTGACGTTGGAGCTGGGACACAACTAACGCCGATGCGTACATCATAAAGTCATCAACGTACAGAGACCCACTCACGGAGGTAGGGATCACTCCCGTGATCGCATTAATGGCAATTGCGAATAGGGTACACGAAAGGGCGCTACCTTGCGGAGCCCTCTCATCTAGGGTATGTATGCTTGAGAGGTGAATCAGGTGATTGCCGATTTTGGTCCGGAACACTCTCCATGGGCGGAAGTTTCGGATGAATAAAATCAAGTGACCCCGGAGTCCCATCCGACGGATCTCTCAGAGGATGCCATAGCGCTAGATTGTATAGTTTGCCTTCTCAAGGTCAAAGAAAACGCAAACAGTGTTGCTTGCGGTCCAAGGCACCTCGGATATCAGTCACAACGCGGTGTAATGAGTCTTGCGTTGATGGCATCTTTCGAAATTCGAATGGTAATGGGAAAGGAGCGAGTTTGTTTCGGGTGAGGGCCCTATAGCCCTCACACGAGGTGAGGGCTATAGGGCGGTAGCTAGGCAATTCATCGGTAGGCTTGCCAGGTATTGGGAAAGAGAACTACTGCCTCCCTCCACCGGTCGGGATAGGAGTGGGTAGACCAGACTGTGTTGTAAATAAGACACAAGTATGAGAGTGCAGAGGGATGTAGGTGCCGGAGCATCTCGTAGTAGATTCGATCTTCACCAGGAGCAGAGGGGTTGGAGGTGAGGATTGTACCGAGGAGTTTGCGTACCGTGATAGGTTCATTGTAATATATAGGAGAATATATGGAGAAATTCCCGATCATTTTGTTCTGCAGTACGCTTTGTGTTACGGAAAACCGGGCTGCACCCAGAATCCGAGCTGACGGAGGAGTAATGTGTTGCAAAGAGTTCAGAGACTTCTTGCGGATTGGAGTGGGTTGTTCCCCCCATCCTCAGGGTTGGGGGGGATGAGAACAATACTTTCCCGTCATTTTTCATATGCGGGACCACACTTTGGACATGGGTGTGTTCACATTAATGGACGTTACGAAGTTCTGCCATGATTCTCTTCGAGACCGGGAGCAGGTATTTCGTGCTCTTGCGGTTTTTCGCCTATACGTGATTTTATCTGCTACTGCTTTGGTGAGCCGGTTTCGATTGAATGCACGCTTCCTTTGCCGTTTTGCTACTTCGCAAAGGTCATTTTATCAAGGGTATACTAATTTTACGCGGTGTACCCTTGGTTATAGGGATGCTGCGTGAAGGATGGTACTATTAAAGTTTTCCACCATCTCGTCACAGGATATGTCTTGAGGTGGGAGAGGTGTTGTTGTATATGCGGTGAACGATTGCCAGTTAGGTTTACGCATTTTGTATCGGCGAGCGGTAAAAGTATCTTCAGGATGGAAAATAGTGATGGGGAAGTGATCACTCCCGTAGGGCTCCTCTAGCACATGCCAGGCGAGGTCTGGGGAGAGGTTTGGGGAGCAGAAGGATGAGTCAATAGCCAATAACGAGGATGTCTGGGTATGGAGGTGAGTCGGTTCTCCGATGTTAAGGAGCGCAATATCAGAAGATACAATGCTGCGACGTGTCCTCCACATCCATCAGCCATGTCTCCCCCTGCGTCTTACCTTCTCCCCCAAGAAGGTAGGGCGCAGGAAGTTGGCCAACCAGGTTAGTACGAAGTGCGCATGAAAGTAGTTCATTGGGGGAAATATATGGGCTTCACATAGTAACAGGAGTTTGAGGCCCACTCTGCGGGCCTGGGCTTGCGGAGTTGTATGTAGAGGGGTTGGAGTGCATGTGAGATTGCTCGATTGACTATTGTAGCCAGGACAGTACCTGGTCGAGCATCGGCAGTGGGCAAGATGGAGTGGGCTTTATACCCACTAGGAAAAAAATGGTTTGTACAGCTCCAAGAGAGTTTCCTGGAGACAACTTACCATTAGATTATAGGTTTGGGTTAGATTCAATAGTTCAGCATAGATACCACGATATCCTCTAATGTTCCATTTAAGGACGAGGGTATCAGACATTGTTATTTAGGTTAGACAAAGTTAAGGTCTAGGCTTGGGTTGGTAAGTCGCTCAATTTCGCTCGTGTAGACTATGTCCCTCACGGCCTGTCGGCCGCGCTCGGAGCGTATTGCTGGAGCTTCTTTTGTGGCTACGAGTCATTAACGGGTCATTCCCGTTTAGATAATCATCGTCCAGGTAAGAGCCCGTGCACTTAGCACTGGTCAGCGGCAAACGAGTTTCTCTGGTTTGGGACGATGATTGGGTCTGGTGGTTATCACTCAATAGTGTGTTCGTCGCACTTCCTTTAGGATTATAATCTGGAGCGGCTAAGCAAGGTAGAGACAGAAGGGGGTTAGGTGCCCTAATAGAGGCCCCAGAAAGACATTTTGGCAGGGAAGTAACATGGTTGACCTGTGAGGCTGCCAAGGAGAATCTAGGTTGGGCTTGAAGTAAGGTGAGTTTGGTTGTCAGTGACAGTTCACGGGTTTTCACCTTGAGTGGCTTGTGAGGGGCGAGCTGGGGTGGCAGCATTTCTTCATGTGGTGCTGCCTCCAACAAAGGCAGGTCATCGTCCAGATTTAAATCTGGAACTCCCATTGCGCGTCGATCAGCAAGTGATGGACGGGGCGAGGTGGGAGTAAGGGAAGGTATCTCTGTTAGAATTTTCAAGTTACCAAACAGTGCGAAGGACTGTCGTCGCGCACTTACTCGATCTCAAGGAGGAAGAAAAGTATCATGCTGAAGGTTAGGAGGAACCATGGTTATAGGTATCCCCGCTGTCACTGCAGCAAAGCTAGTAAGCGGGCGGATAAATTTAGCGGTTACTTGTCTTTTGGCTTCTGGGTAGGAAAGGCGTTCTCTTGCTTGAACAATGAGTATCTCCTTTTTGAGTCAACAGAAGTAAAAGAAGTCGCGCGATGACGCAG
The DNA here is from genome assembly GCA_016164225.1 of Gammarus roeselii. Lineage (NCBI taxonomy): Eukaryota > Metazoa > Arthropoda > Malacostraca > Amphipoda > Gammaridae > Gammarus > Gammarus roeselii. The sequence continues at coordinate 6,966 of SDVV010016547.1, forward strand.
GAAGGTCCTCTGAACAGTTTGCACATTTGGCCGGTCTGTCACAATTAAGGCCATGTGCGTCCTCACCGCAGCAGAAGCATGTACGCACCTGTTCTGCTCCCTGATTGGCAGGCATAACTTCCATGACCAAACTTTTGGCAGTTGTAGCAGCGTCTGGGATTGGGAATGTTTTTTGGACCGAACACTGTTTCCAGTCAATGTAGAGATCAGGAGGCAGAGAACAGAGCTTGAAGGTAAGGATGTAGACGCCCGAGTATTCCTCAACTTTGCTTTGCCGTTGTTTCTGTCTGTATATTCTGATGACCTGTTGATCCGTAAGTTCGGCACGGATGTCAGCATCGGAGTGGGTTGGTCTGTTTTTCTCTACCCTTCGGTAAGGACCATAGTGTTAGCATGCACTTCTGCTTTTTATTCGAATTAATCTTGATGAGGAAACATTAGGGAGGCGAATCTGAGAGAATCTTTATAACATTCGTTGTAAGTAGTTTTTAACCGTAATCAATATTTTTATGTTTATCAATATTTTGAGAATTTTCCAAATTGTGTTTTTTAGAATTATCCCAGCTTTTTATGTGGTCGGCATTACTACAAAGTTAGGCGTATTTATGTCTTGCAACTTTAATCATTGATAGTCGGCGTTTTGTCTTCCAACAATCCGAACACTCTCCCGCCCAATATAAGTGAGGTCTACCATATCCCTGCTTTCATTCAAACTTCCTGCTCCACAGCAACAGGTTGTCTCACACAGCTCCAAAGACTTCAGCTCAACTGCACACTAAACTGTTACAATCCACGCACCTGAGTTAGAAGCAGGCAAGGAAAATACGCAGTGGCCCACCTGGGCAGTGAACTAGTGATCCACTACGGAGCAACAGATAGGAACTGCAATTGCAGAAAAGCGTACTTTCTATGCTGTATCAGTGTCACGGTCTTGTCGCTGGCAAACGCTGTCTTTAGTCTAACTATTAGACAATATCTACAAGCAGCTGACACCATCGGTGATTGGCTTTGAATAAAGCGGTCTGCGGACAGCCCTTCATACCAACATGCATATGAATACGTGTCACAAATGACTTTCCTTTGCGAACTGTCCAATATTTGGTTTTGATACCCTACTCGTAGGGCAGATGCCCGCCATAGGCAGATGCCGGCCATATACCGATGCCCTCTGTAGTCCGACGCCGGCCGTAGGCCGATGCCTTCTATTGTTACTTGGTCATGAAGTCAGCGGTCTGTGAACAGCCTCTCATACCTACGTGCAGCTGACTTCGTGCCACATAGGGTGTTACGCGGCCCGTCGGTTGGCGTCTGCCACCATCTTGGATCGTACGACAACGGCCTGCCGAGTGGCGTCGAGCCGCCGTCATAGCAGACAACAGCCGGCTAACAAATGACGCACTATAACCGGTTGCCTGCTATAGGTAGATGGCTGCCATGAGCAGATGCCTGTCATAAGCAGATGCCTGCCATGAGCAGATGCCTGCTATGAGCAGATACCTGCTTTACACAGATACCTGCTATAGGCCGATGTCGGCTAAAGGCAGATGCCTGCAATTGATGTTTGGTCTAGAAGTCAGTGGTCTGCGGACAGTCTTCCATCCCTACCCGCAGATGGTCACGTGTCACATAAGACGTTTCTTTGCGAACCTTTAACTGTTTGGTTCGGAAATCCTGGCGCTGCCTGACAGATGACGTCCAACGCCATCTTGGATCGTACGACAACTGCCGGCCGAAAGACATCCAGTCATCATTTTTAGCAGACGACAACCAGCTAACAAATGACGACACACCAACCATTACAATAGGGTACGCAAGAGTGTGTTGCGCACCATATTGTACTAGAGTCATTTAGTAATTAAATAGAGAATAGTTTAAAGCATGTCTACTTAACGATGATAGCTCGTTTAAAGCATCGTTTGAAACGAGTCTTCTGAAGGATGATAGCTCGTTAAGAGCATCATTTCTAGCAAGATTGCTATATGATGAAATCTCATTTACAGCATCATTTAAAGGAAATCTTGTGAACGAAGATAGCGCTAACGATGGTAGCTCATTTAGATGTAGAGCATCATTTGAAACGAGTCTCCTGAACGATGGTAGCTTGGTCAGCGCATCATCGAAGGAAGTCTTCTGAACAATGATAGTTTGTTTAGAGCATCCATTTAGCATGTATATTGATCAATGCTAGCTTGCTAAGAGCATCATTTAAAGCAAGTCTACGGTATGATGATAGCTCGTTCAGAGCATCATTTGAAACAAGCCTTCTGAACGATGATAGCTCATTTAGGTTATCATTTAAAACAAGACTTCTGAACAATGATAGCTCGTTCAGAGAATCAATGAAAACAATTCTTCTGAACGATGATAGCTCGTTTATAGCAACTTTTAAAGCAAGTATACAGTACGATGATAGCTCGTTTAGAGCATCCTTTATAGCAAGTACACTTAATGATGATAATTCGTTTAGAGCCTCATGTAGAGTAGGGCTCAGTCTGCTGAACGATGATAGCTTGTTTGAAGCATCATTCTAAGCAAGTCTTCATTGCAAAGATAGCTCAATAAGAGCATCATTATAAGAAAATCTTTGGAACAGAAGTTTTCTGAACAATTATAGCCTGTTTAGGGTATGACAAGGAGCAAACCATTTGAACATTAATAGATCGTTTTCAGCATCATTTAAAGCATGTCTTCTGAACCAAAGGATCAGGTGTCACATATGACCTCCGAGAGTCAACAATATACAGTGGCTTCTAGCGACAGACGCTAAAAATTGTCGACACTGAGATCGAACACTAACAGTGGTTTTCGGGTCTACATTGCATGCTTCATTGCACAATAATGAAATAATGAACTACATTCAGCATATATTTGCATGGTTATACGCCCCATATTGAATTTATTGGTAACATACCTATTATTTTCAATCATACATATGTGGCGGTGAATGCAAACATAAATTTGAATCAGAACATCAACTTCATACTTGTCTCTGCATTGTTACAGTTATGTTCAAAATCACCTCAGTGACAGGCCGGCAATCACGACTCACAGGACGGCTCATAAAACCGTGCGATCCCTCTGATTACTGTGTCACATGCTCACAAGGTGCCTATCCACAGCCAGATGATGACATACATACCCAATGCCAAACGCACTCCAGCCGTTTGAAGGTCACGTATAAAGGCCAGTTGGGTGCAACATATGCCTATCAGTCTTGAAAGTGCTTCCAGGCAGTCCTACCTTTGAGGCGCTTAGGAGAAAATATCGTGCAATGCGACAGAGCCTCCTAATAACATTATAAAAGTTCATGTGCAAGGTTCCAACTTCATTTCCTCTCCGGTGGACCTGACGAGCATCATGTCCGGAGATCCACTTCTATTCTGCCACCAGCAACTCCTACAAAGCTTCCAACCAAATCTTCTTAAATGGGTCTTTGCGGTCGAGCAACGAGCCAATCGAGGGGGGACTATTATAGATGAGGGATTGTTCAATCTGGAGCATATACCAGATGCAGTCCCGAAACTTACTACTTAAATTGATGATGCCCTGCCCACCAATTCGGCCCCAAAGGAGCTTGACGCCTAGTTGAAAGCACACTTTGCGCTTGCATCAGGCTGACATAGAATCAAGACCCTGATGGAATTTGCTAATGCGTCAATCCTACCCCCAATAGCTCACTTCGAGATCACTAATGGCAAGATTGCTTTTCCTTCCCTGCACATTACTACAGAAGTACGTGCCAAGGATCTACAGCTCCACGCTCAGGTAGCTCAGAACCTGCCCGGCTATATCTTCAGCGCATCACTGACGAGTGTTCTTGCTCGCATCTGTGATCCCATCTTGACAGATGGCACGCAAGTTACCCCACAGTCACTGCAAAGGTTTTTCGTAGCACTTCACAGGCTCCCTTCACAAACTGTTGTTGGGATCTCTGAACGAAGCGCCACAGTGGCGATACAAAATTCACCTTCAGACTCTGGACAAGCTTGCACCAGAGTCTTTTTGGGCAGTCGTTCTTGCAGGATCGATTTTTCAACCTCAACCCATCACTGACAAGGCGATTTGAATGCTTTCCGACGCTTGAAACCTTCCGAAGAAGGACGGATGTCCTCTCCTTTAGGACCCCCTCCACTTCCGATTTCGTGGCACCTGCACCGCCGTTGGCACAGACGACTCAGCAACTGTAGAAGGGAGTCGCGCGGGGTTCCTTTTGTGGTAGCGGTCGACAAGCATCTTCCAGTGATTGTCATGCGTTCTAGCATAGTGCCATGCAACCCCAAGAGAAGCGTAGAGGCCCCAGTATCTCATAGACAGGTTTGGGGGCCCGCCCCTCCAATGACCCAAGGGACCAGGGACGTGGCCAGAATGGTCGAGGGAAAGAAGGTCGCCGAGGAGGTCGGGGAGGCTCTGCAGCCACACAACCCTACCCTCTGCTCCTAGTCCTCAGGTGACCACGGAAAACGGGACCCCTTACCTTTGCGCCAGTATTGACGCTCTTCCGGCGGCCCTCAGGAGTCAACTAGCACATGGGAGCGAGGCAACGCCTTTGGTCAAATGCATGTTCCAAAGGCTTCTCTTGGAGATGGGCGCCACTACCCACCCCCTCCTCTTGATTACACTGACTCTCACCAACAACCGGAGGGTGTTCTCAAACTACTCGTGTTAGACTTCCTGCAGAACAGCCTAATCAAGGCGGTGCCCATGCAACCGGTCTTTGTGTCTCACATCTTTGCAGTTCCCAAGCTCTCAGGAGGGGATCGCTTAGGGATCGACCTCTCAAGTCTAAACCAATACATCCCCGTAACTACGGTCCGGATGTCCAGCCCGCAGTAATGGGACTACCATCCCAACTTTTCTCTAATCATGTGTTTCTATTTTCACAGAAAAAGCAGAGCTTGGTCTGACAACTAATTTGGCCATTGCATGTCAAGTCCAATTATTGCCTGAATCTGCACCATTCATCATTTGGCTGTAGGACCAATGCAGGACTGACCACTTGTTGGCAGCACGCAGTGCACCTGACTACAAGGGTGAGTGCTGTGTGTCAACTTGTGGATGGTTCCTGGAGGCAGGATTTTGGTTTATACATTCTTTTTGTTATGATTTCTGTGAGGTGACCTTCCCAAAATTTTAGGGATCTCTGTTTTTATTCAAAGAATTGTTCATTCATTTAAAGCTGCTTGTTACTCCAGAAAAGAGTACTTTAAATTAAATTGCAAAAGTTCAATGAAATTGAGGATCAATATGAGAGTTAAATATAAATGGTACTAAATTTTCATTTTGAGTTGATCATTTATGTCACAAAATATGATGCTAGTGATGTCATAATTCATCAAGTTATTTTTTCAAAGTGCAATCCCTTTTTGTATCTTTTTATTTCACAATAAAGGATGAGTGGTTTAAACTGCTATCATCTTGATGGAGATATAGATATCCCTTAATCTGATCTTATCTCTCAGAATTCAATTTGTATCAATGTGCCAAAGAGAATAACATCTAGTTGATGTCATATATATAGTTGCTGTGTGTTTTGATTGGCATTTGTATTTACCATTTCTGTTTCTTTCGCAGGAAGCCTCAAAGCTTTACCCACCACAACACCTACACAATTCCCCCATAGCTATTGTTACTGGGTTTTGTTATGGTGTAGCTATATGTGCTTATCCATGTTGTTTTCTGGTGTAAAAGTGTTTTTGTCTTGGAGGTAATCCCCAGACGTCTGCCTTTATGCGGTCCTCTCTTAAATATGTGTGGCTATTAATTGCACCTAGTGTGTAATTGCCTGTAGGCTTCCTTACTATTGGCATGACAGCTACTAGATTGGAGAAAAGGCATACTGTTTCTTATGGTGCACCAGTGATTTAACTGTGTTGCCCTCAATAGTATGATTGCCACATATAGCAGTAAATGCAATAAAATTACTTTGATGAGCATTTTGAACTGAGCTGTGTTCAGTTGTTATTCAAAGTTGTCATAGGTTGTTTTTGCAAGCATTTGTAGATCTATTTTTCAACAGTCCAAAGACTTGTAACTGCTTAAATAGTAATGCCAGTGTTTCATACGGCATGTTACTGGTATAGTCATGCAGAACAGCATGGTGGTGTGAGTGAAGCATGATAAAATATCATTTAATGGTATATATATTTATGTATATTGATGGTTGATCAGTGAACCACTGATCAGTTCTGGGTGTTCTCAGAACAATAGTTCATGTGTCACTACCAAAAATTAGTTTGATAATTTCTAAATTATATACTTTCCTGTGATAAAATTTATTCACCCCAAAGGAATCTACCTACGAATTGTTATCCTGAACTCAAAACTGCATTGGTAGCTGTTAGCAGGAGTTAAGGGTTGTAATTGGATTGCCAACTGGTGGATTGGTACCCTGTTTCTCAGAGTTGAGTCATCAAGATTGAGTTTGTTAGATGGGGGAATACTGTGGATAGTTTATCTACTGCAGTGGAATGTGACTATTTGTTCATTTGGGAGTTTTGGTTCTGGTCCATTGATCTGATCCTCTACTTCAACTACTATAGTTCTTGCTATTCTGTTTAGTGTGTATATTCAGGATTCATTCCTGTTTCTGACTACTTTTGCACTGTTCTTGGTCTCTCAGTCAAATTTAGGTTTCCTTTCCTACTCTGGTCAGTCATGTCAGAATAGGAGTATTCAATACTTCCTATGACCTGTTTGCACCTTCTATCCTTGTTTGCATCTAGGAAAACCCTGCATCTAAGGTTAGGGTTTAGCCATATGCTTTGCCACTGAGTTGAAAGCATACTTGGGATTGTTCCTTTAGCTACTGGGATCCAAATAGCAAGTTGTTCTCTTTAGGAATACCTTGTTCTGAGGGTACATGTTATCTGATAGAGATAGGGGAGTATCGCGACGGTAGTGTGGGTGCTTCGGCGACCTGGAGCTTGGAGGGGAGAGAACGTTGTTTGCGTCGGAAGGATGAACGAGTTAGATACGATTTTTTTTTTGTTGCTGGAAAGGGGGTTTATGTATTATTTTGTATATTGTTAGTTTGTGCAAATATTTATAGAGTTTATATTTATAGAGTTTATATAAGATTTTATCTGAAGAGTTCAAAATGTATTATAGTATTTTATGTAAATCAGAGTATATTATTTGCATATCTTGAACAATATATGGTTAAAAGAATTCAGAGTTTATGGAGTACTGCATAAGATTTTACCTCTTTTTACGAACCTTATTTCAAATGATCTAATCTGGTTCACTACCTCAGAG
>SDVV010016548.1:0-14219 GCA_016164225.1 Gammarus roeselii
GATTACATGGAGCGATATATTATTTAAAATAGTATCATCTGTGCACATACAGAAACTGTTTATTTTGACAAAATAATTCCGACTACATAGCGTTGGGAAAACCAGTGACACGCGGGGTTGAGAACATGGGGTTGGGACATCAAAATTTACTAACATATTGTAATGAGTAGTCTACATTATTGTACGATGACAAAGATGTGGATGGACGACATGAATTATATAGAGAATATGAATAAAATATAGGATTGGGCTGACATACTGTAAAGATGGGTCTAAACCATTGTATTAATAATGAAAGGGCGTATAGGCGACACAAGTTATACAGAAAAAGTTATCAATAAAATAAATACCAAACAACTGAATATACAATATACACACTTCAAGACAGCTAGGAAATGATTGACAATCAGAAATTATACAATGCTGGAGTACACCCGCTGGATGAATTTACTTCTGTTATAGAAGACAAATCAAAATGTTAGCTCATAAAGCAATGATTGTATCATCAAAAATGGTACGGTAATTGTAAAAAATAATTCAATGAATTATATTAAAATCGAGTTAACCTTTGTCAAGTTAGAAGCTGCCTATCGGTCCTCGAAAAAACTGAGTTCGTATTTTATTTATACTAAAACGACTGGAGCATTTAAAACATAGAAAGTTAAGATCGTATACTAACATATAAACCACACCCAAAATATCTATCAGTAAAACAAACACTGAATTCATGCGTGATGAAGTAATAACACTACGATACCCGTTTAAATCTATAACAAATTTCTAAACCTTACTGATGCTATGTCCATTGTAAAACATTTACCAAATTGTTCCTTTGAAATCAAAACAAGGGCAACCATATCTAATTCCCATGTAACCCTAAATACACTACAGAAATTCTTATAATACAGGACTAAAAACAAACATTTTCTTGCAGAAATTGAATTTAACAAAGGTCGTCAATGTAATATATCTTCTAGAAAAGAGGGCAAATGACACCCGGTCGCCAGTGTAGTATCTTCCAGAAAAAAGGGCAATGGACACCCGGTCGCCAGTGTAGCATCTTATAGAAAAGAGGGCAAAGGACACCCGGTCGCCAGTGTAGTATCTTCTAGAAAAGAGGGCAAAGGACACCCGGATGCCAGTGTAGTATCTTCTAGAAAAGAGGGCAAAGGACACCCGGATGCCAGTGTAGTATCCTCTAGAAAAGGGGGCAAAGGACACCAGGTCGCCGGTGTAGTATCCTCTAGAAAAAAGGGCAAAGGACGCCCGGTCGCCAGTATTGACTGGGTCAATATTGTGGATAAGGAAGAGCAAAGTTCCAAGGACCAACCCCTGCGGTACCCCTATATTTGCGACTCACACCAAATTTTGTTCCAACTCACGCATTGTCATCTATCAATAAGATAATTTTTTAGCTTATTTTTGTCAATAGAGCAACACCAGAATGCTGTAATTTTGCATACACAAGGTTACACAGTCGAAGGCTTTGCTGAGGTCCGTTAAAGTTGTAACAAGGACTTTCCCATCATCAATCCTATCAGAACCATCTCCCGTAAATTTTATTAGAACATTTCAATGTTGCAACATCCTAAATGTTTTAATATAATTGTTATTCGCATATTGCAGTGACTGACTAATGGAAAGGCAATGATTGTATTGTTTTTACTTCACCCCCCGGAGGCACGCACATGGTCGTTGGCGCGAGGCTAGTCCAGAAAAGTGCCTCTCAGTGCTGTCACCGTCCCTCCTTGACGTGACCGTGGGAGGTGATGATGTGACCGTGGGAGCAGCAGGTGGTCAAAAGACAGCTCTCATCGTGACGAGGCGTTACTAAATGCTATCTCCCACACAGTGCTGTTACCAAGCCAACCAAACGCTATTTTATCTTGATGATTAAATGCAACTCATCTATACGATTATTGTAACTATAGAAATTATTAGAATAGGTGCGTTCTAGATATAACATCTTTCCGTGTCTACAGCGGGCTTGTGGGTGTGTTTCAATGAAAGTATTACCTTTAATACCCAAGTCTTTGAATAATTTTCTTGTCTTCATTTAGTGCTTGCTGTCCGGACGCATAAATGCCCTGTTTTTTGTTCCTGATATCCTATGAATGGGGTGTTTCATTATGCCCCTCATCTAACTATATCAACTGGACGCGTTAAGTAAAGGGAGATGAAGGGACGCCCTCACATGAATGGCGTGTTTCATTCTGCCCCTCATCTAACTATATCAATTGAACGCGTTAAGTAAAGGGAAATGAAGGGACGCCCTCACATGAATGGGGTGTTTCATTCTGCCCCTCATCTAACTATATCAATTGAACGCGTCAAGTAAAGGGAGATGAAGGGACGCCAAAGCAATGAGCAAGTTGTTGAGCGAAAATTACAAACGGGTATTTAGTGGTTACTCAGCCGAATCATGAAATCGACTCAGAATTTTCATTGACTGATCTTAACATTGACATCTCTGAAATTACAAAAGCTATTGATGACATGTGTAGCAAAAGTGCATCTGGACCAGACGACATCCCTGTGAAGCAAATTCTAGATGCTCCATCCGTCCGAAGACATTCCATTGGTATGAACGCATGTGCCGGTTCATAGGGATGTGGGCTAGGCAGGCCTGGGCCAGACGAGAAGCATGGAACCACACTCGACCCAACCCCCTCTCTCGCCTTCCGCTTGCCCGACGTTTGCATGCCATTTGAATCCTCATATGTCAGCATGTAAAAGGATTCTGAAGTAATACCATAAAAAACATTGGAGTTAAATCACCGAATGAGATTTTATGTAAGAATTTATATAGTAAATTACCCAAAATATGGCCAAGTATGATTTCAGTTAATCTCTGAGTTGTCAGAAGGAGGTATGAACTGCAGGCCGTAACCGCCAGGGAGCGGTTTCTTGGGCTCGGTGTTTCCCACGGACTGAGAAAGGACCGGGCAGAGTGACTTGTGACGGTGTGGAAGTTGGACGTGTTAGTCCGTTGAATTTTTTAATAAAGAACCATCAACAGACACCACTCGAGGATCACCAAAGATAAGCCCAAAACTAAGCTTAGAACCCATTGACTTGCCATTATAGTGACGCAGAACTCTAGGTGGTTCAGACTAACATAAATGTAGGTAGAAAAACGTAGACGTTGTTATTGGTAGCTACATTTTAGCTACAACATAGACGTGATAGTTTCGAAGACGATAGCCGAAGGCAAGATGGCGTCACGTAACTAAAAACCAAAGGTAAATTAGTTAAGATGATGTGTAACAAGGTGTATAATCCTCATTCTGGATTTTAAAGTGTGTGTTGGAGTAATTATGATCCAGTTTGTATTATATGGCTTTTCAAGTTTACATGAACACGATATAAACCAATTAAATTGTCTCAACCTATCAAATTCAAATATGAAGAGAAGGTAACATTCTCGATCACATTGGTCCAAATTCCAACCGGATCGCATTCCCCTATGGATAAGTTCACCCACGAAAGAAAAAGAAATAATAACGTTAAAAATTAATGCCCATAAATGCAAATCATGTTGGTCATGTCCGCCATCTTGTTATGACACTTTGGCGCGATTGTAAACAAACAACTCTGGGAAGTAGTAGTAGTAGTTACTTCCGTTTTCCACCAGTCCCAACGCGAAGTTAATGAAGACTCCCCCGTAGGGCAATAACTCTGGGACACAAATCGTTTAAATAGGACATAAGTTTGGCTCCTTATGGCAATTTGTTTTTCTATTGTTGTAAGAAATACGCCATCAACCATCCGGCTTGTATTAAAGTCTAATTCAAGTTGGATGAAGCCAAGAAGAAGTGTAAAATATCATTACTGACAGGCGAAAATATTTGAATAGGGCGAAAGTGGGCACTCAAAATACTTTGTGCTTTCCATGATGATGAGACAAAGCCATTGATCGTCCATATTGAAAAAAAAGGTAATTCCATTTGGATGAGGCTAGATCAAGAACAGACCCGATTTATAAAAATCACTCAGATTCAAAGTTACTGAAGTGATAATTCGTGAAGATTCAAATTATTTAGAACAAGGTAAGTCCTTTTATTGGAAATAATTTGCGCAATTTAACGTGAGAAAGCTGTATTTGGGAAGCAAAATTAATTAAAAAGGTTTAGGTGTGATCTTTAATAGTTTTGTGAAAACCATGGTAGCAAAAGTGTGACATTGCAAATTAATTGAAAAGGACAGAGTAGCCTTCGGGTTGAATTGCATTGTTTCATGATTGCCAAAGGGTGATACTTTTCAGGGAGTCTAGACATTCTTAAGAACTGCGGCTGAGAGTGATTGACAAAATAAAGGACGTCATTGCCGCCAGTCTATTCTTGCTAGTTTTTTCCTGAGGATTTTTAACTTTGGAAATTAGTTACCAGTTATAAGGTCACGGACAATTAAATATTGTATGTTGTAAGAGAAGATTAAATAGCTTTTTCACGATGATGAGAAGCTCTGAGGTAAAACTCAAAAAGAAGGATTAAAATTATTTCCATTGTGAAATTTTATTGATTGCTGGGACAACTGAAAAATCCAAATGGATGAAAATCCAGATTTTAAGAGGTTAGTGACCTTGCGTACCCCCTTGCGAAGCAAAATACCAATGATTAAGAATAAGCTCGAGACTTACAGAAACCAGCCTGGATGATGCACACCATCTTCACAAACAGATGCTTGAAGTTTTTGATGAGGATCAAAACATTCCCCAGAAACAAAAAATCAACTAGAGGACCAAAGCAATGAATCGCTCGACCCTTTGAAAATCACTCTGGCAAAGGTCAGAAGACTGAAAAGTGAATCGCAGCCAGGACTAACTAATGAATCTGCTGCATCAATAAGCAATCCATACCACAGAAGTGTGAGGGTATAGCTGCCCACGTTAGAGATACTGAATTTTCAAGGGAAACATCCTCACGTTTACATCATTCTGGCAAAGCTTCAGAGCTGTCCATGAAAATGATGACCTGGAACCTTCGAAAAAGTTTCAATACCTGCTAAGCTAATTAAAAAGAGCTGCAAAATATACCCTAGCTGGGTCTGCTGCAACAAATGAATCCTACCCACTAGCAGTTGCAATGCTGAAGAAGCTGTATGGGAATGAGGATCGCATAAGGATGGCACATCTGGATGCACTTGATGATCTTTCAGCCCCTACTGATTCAATTTCATCTCTGCAAGAGTACGAGCACAAGGTGGAAGTAAACCTTTGTCATCTGAAGAGAGCAGGGATTGATTTCAATGAATCTAGGCGCATAGAATGAGTCTTAAACAACTATCAAGGATCAAAGAAGTCTGTAGTAGGGGGAGAGATTCAGATGCTGCATGGAGTCTGGCAGATTTCCGAGAAGTACTAATGTCAAAGATCACTAGACTTGAGAACTGTGAGACTGCCTTCAAGCCCCAAGTAAATGAAGGCCGGAAGCCAAACTATCAAGGAAGTTTAAGAAGCCATTCAGAATATCAACAGTCCAGATCATCTGATGGAAACACCCGAAGACATCAGTTGACTGTGGGATCCTTCTAAGTAGGAACATTTGGATGCAGTACATTCTGTGCTGAAGATCATTTTCTTTATGGCTGTGCAAGGTATGAGCCTAATGAAGGAAGAAAAGCTCGGGTATCTAAGTTGAGATTGTGCTTCTATGTCTGAAGTCAGGTCACCGTTCTGCATGAGTGCCCTGAGAAAGCACCATTCTGTAAGAACTGTAAAATAACCGGACATCATGGTGCACTCTGCTTCAGAAGAAGCAGAGGTCAACGAAATGAAGACAAATCTGTTGAAAACAATGCAAAACCTACAGCTGCAGTAGCTACCAGCTCTGCAGCAAGCAATCCCACCAGTGTAGCTACAGTGAATGCACTAGCAGCTGGATGTGGTACAAAACTTGTACGAGCTCTGTTTGACCAAGGGGCTCAGAGATCCTTCATCAAAAAATGAATCTTGAGCGATGATGCCACTACGTGTCGACATCCCACCCTGACAATTGACGTTTTCAACAGCAAAGGAACTAAAGCACAGTATGACATAAAGTATGTCATCATAGAAGTGTCAGCACATGAGAACATCTCCATGGATGTGATAGTAGTTGACACTTTAGCAGAAATACTTAACATGAGTGCAGTCAGTGAGCTGACCACTCGCCTCAAAGCCAAGGGACGTAACTTGGCTGACAAATGGTAATCAAATACAGTCAACTTCTCAGTTGAAATGATGTTTGGAGCAGATCACTACTATGACTTTGTTTTTCCCGAAAAACAGGATAAAGAAATAACAATAATTTATTCAAAATAGGGAGACCTACTGTCAGGTCCCATAAAAGAATTTCAGGACAACACTCAAATCAATGTAATCACTGCACTGAAAGTAGCAGTGTCAGACATAGAAGCAGAAAAGGATGTTGACCTTTTGTGACGTTTGGACACGATTGGAAAAACTCAGAAACAAGAACTCTTGGATGATGAAGCTGCTCTTAAGCAGCTCAACAACAGCATCCGACTTTCAGAGGACATATACGTGGCCAGATTGCCATGGAAGGCGGCTCATCCCACGCTGCCAATAAATTACCGTTTGGCGCAGGAGAGGCTGGTGAGCCATCTAAAGCGTCTCAGCTCAGAACTGGGCCTGTTGAAGCACCATGACTGTGATGCGAGAGCAACAACAAAGAGGCTTCATTGAAAGGATAAGTGACATGAAGCCACCTGAAGTGTACCACTACCTACCTCACCAGGCTGTGAGAAAGGAATCTCCAACAACACCGGTGCGTGAGGTTTTTGATCGTTCAGCACAACCACATAAAGATGCAGTAAGTCTTGATGATTGTTTGTACCCGGGTTCATCCATGGTCGGAGCTATCTCAGATGTTGATGCAATCCAGATTGGGGTCGTTAGTAGCCTGTTCTTACATTGCAAAGGCACTTATCAGTGCTGAAGAGCTTCACCCCCAGAGTCATTCCTACTGTCAGTGGCAAACAATTGAAGCACATTCAAATAATTGATAACCACATTTGGGTGGATAAAAATGTACATTGATTGTCTGAAGTTCAAGGTGAGATCAATAAAAAGTCAAGGAACAAAGTTAAAGAACAATACTTGATACTCAAGGAGATGGAATGGGCCGAAGATTGAGTAGTAAAAGAAACTCAAAGGAAGGCATTTGCGGATGAGATAAAATTCATTCACAAACCAAGTCCCAAAGGTATCACTCCATTAATGAGACAGTTAAATCTAATAAATAAGGCTGACAAGCTTTGGTAGTACGCAGGATCACAGAGGCCAAAATTGAGGATTCTGTTAAGTACCCAATCCTGCTACCTATCAAACATCGGATCACAGAAATGATCATAGCAGACACTCACAATGTCAAGCACCACATGGGAATAAACCACGTCGTGGCTAGCTACGTCAAAAATAGTATATCCCGAAAGTTAGACAGAGAAGCAAGGGAGTAATTAGAAATCGTATGCAGTGCAGAAGAGACCGTGGGACACATTTCCGTGGACCACCAACCCTCCCTGTCAATGGTACAGGGTAAGTCAGTCTCGACCATTTGCTGTAACCGGTGTGGATTATGCCGGTCCCTTTTATCTGAAAGAGGGAACACAAATCGAAAAACGATACATTGCATTGCATACATGTGCATCCACTAGGGCAGTACACCTGGAAGTTGCTAAAGATCTGTCTGCAGAAGCCTTTTTAAGTACTCTTAAACGGTTTCCTCCTCGTCGCTCCTATCCCCAGATGCTTATAAGTGACAATGGGTCAAACTTTGTGAGCTCCGCCATGATATTCAAGCCTTGGGAGAAACATCACACGGTTCGGAGTACTCTGAATCAAAACAAATGCAATTGGCATTTCAACCCTAACAGGGCCTCATGGCTTGGAGGCTTTTTTGAAAGAGTCGTGAAGATGGTCAAGCTTTGTCTATTGAAAACGTTACACAGAGCCCTGGTGACAGAAGATGGAGGCTTTTTTGAAAGAGTCGTGAAGATGGTCAAGCTTTGTCTATTGAAAACGTTACACAGAGCCCTGGTGACGGAAGATGAGCTGCAATCCGTACTCTGCGAGATAGAAGTGGACCTCAATGATCGTCAGCTAACTTCAATCTCCGACTCAGTTGATGACTATCAACCCCTCACGCTATCCCAGATGATGTTTGGATATCGTCTAGACAGCACGTCAGTGGCAACACTGGACCCGGAGGAAGAGTCAGATCCCTCCACGTTCACAGCAGAGCTGCTGTCACGACGCTAGAGAAAGGTCCAGAAGGTTCTGCATCGTTTCCAAACAAGGTTTAGAAAGGAATACCTAACCATTCTTCAGCATCATGCCGTGGAGGCAAGAAAAATCTTTGCACCCAAAGTATGTGACATCGTTCAGATCGACGATGAGGGCCCCAGACTGCTGTGTAGTCTGGGCAGGATCATCGAGACCCTCACAGGTAAAGACGGTCACGTGAGAAGCGTTAAACTCAAAACTCGTGGAGGTACCGCCAGTCGACCGGTGACTCTGCTGTATACATTAGAGGTGCGAGCAGTGAAACCCAATGAGAGTCCACCTGAGCCGCAGAGTCAAGACTCGACGTCGCCACATCAAGTAAGCACCGACTGTGAAAACGACGCGCATTCCCCCGTCAACGGCACCAGGGATATTCCCATTCCCACAGGTGCAAACGAGCAGGACGCCACCCGACCTACTCGAAGGACGGTCCAGATAGCTCGTGTGAGTATTGTAGCTCAATCACAGTAAGTGTCAATACGCCTTTTTCTTGGCTGGGAATGTGTGGAGCACATTCCACATGCTCCATCCGTCAGAAGACATTCCATTTGTATAAACGTATGTGCCGGTTCATAGGGATGTGGTCTAGGCAGGCCTGGGCCAGATGAGAGTCATGGAACCCCACTCGACCCCCACCCCCTCTCTCGCATTCCGCTTGCCCGACGTTTGAATGCTCTTTGAATTGTCATATTTAGGCTTGTAAAAGAATTGTGAAGTAAAACCATAAAAACGTTGAAGTTAAATCACCGAATGGGATTTTATGTAAGAATTGATATAGTAAATTAACCAAGATATGGCCAAGTATGCTTTCGGTAAATCTCCGAGTTAGCAGAAGGAGGCATGAACTACAGGTCGTGACCGCCAGAGGGGGGGTTGGGTTCGTTGTTTCCCACGGTGTGAGAAAATGACGGGTAGAATGACTTGTGGCAGTGTGGAAGTTGGACGTGTTGGTCCGTTAAGTTTTCCAATACGGAACCGTCAACAGACGCCACCCGGGGAATACCAAAGATAAGCCCAAAAGTAAGCTAAGAACCCATTGACTAGCCATTGTAGTGACGCAGAACTCTAGGTAGTTCAGACCAACATAAATTTAGGTAGAAAAGCGTAGACGTAGTTATTGGTAGCTACATTTTAGCTACAACCTAGACGTGATAGTATCGAAGACGATAGCCGAAAGCAAGATGGCGTCACGTAACTAAAAAACAACGGTAAACTAGTTAAGATGATGTGTAACAAGGTGTCTAATCCTCAGTCTGGATTTTGAAGTGTGTGTTTGAGTAATTATGATCCAGTTTGTATTATTCATTAGCTGTGTTATTGAAAGAAGGACATGAAGCTTTAGTGTTTAGGTCATTTTTTTTCATGTGTCAGTTATTCAAATTTAGATTCGTTCAATTGCATAATGTTCTCACCAGCCTACTTGAAGATTTCTTTCAGATCAGTTTGAACCTTTTCTACATCACTCAAGTCCTTGACAACGCCTAGTATTCTGGTATCGTCTACAAAGCAAAAAAGTGATGTATGTGGACAGTTTTTTGCCCAGATCATTAGCCAATACTAAGAAAAGCAGGGGACCAAGCACAGTGCCTTGGGGGACCCCACTAAGGACTTCGACTGGTGCAGAAATTTCTTCATTTACTACCACACTTCGAGTTCTGCCTTTTTGAAAAGTTTTTATCCCTTTATAAACATTACTTTACATACCGGCGTCATATAGTTTCGATAACTGTATACATTCATCTACTTTACCAAAGACTTTGGCAAAATAAAAATAAAAATCCCATCCACATCACATCACACAATGCATTTATTAATTCGTCATAGTGTTCCAGCAATTGGGTCAACGTGTTCCTCTTACTTCTGGAACCATGTTGCTTGGAGTTGAAACATTTATTTTTCAAATAAAATTCACTATTTGTCCTTTCATTACTCCTTCAAATATTTTGACTACATATGATGTCAAAGATATTAGATATTAGTCTGTAATTTGATGAGCTTGTTGGGCTGCCTCCTTTTGCTAGAGGGAAGAAAATGACCCGTTTCATGGTCTGTGGGATATTGGAGGTATCCGATGACTTCTGCCACAACATTTGTAGTGGTTTGCGAGTACCTGCTTACATTGCACTGACGATAAGGACGCTTACAGAGCACTGCTTACATTGCACTGATGATAAGGTTGCTTGCATTGCACTGACGATAAGGATGCTTACATTGCACTGACAAAAAGGATGCTTACATTGCACTGACGAAAAGGATGCTTACATTGCACTGCTTACATTGCACTGATGATAAGGTTGCTTACATTGCACTGACGATAAGGATGCTTACATTGCACTGACGAAAAGGATGCTTACATTGCACTGACGAAAAGGATGCTTACATTGCACTGCTTACATTGCACTGACGATAAGAATGCTTACATTGCACTGACGATAAGGATGCTTACATTGCACTGCTTACATTGCACTGCTTACATTGCACTGCTTACATTGCACTGCTTACATTGCACTGACGATAAGGATGCTTACATTGTACTGCTTGCATTGCACTGCTTACATTGCACTGACGATAAGGGTGCTTACATTGCACTGACGATAAGGATGCTTACATTGCACTGCTTACATTGCACTGCTTACATTGCCCTGACGATAAGGATGCGTACATTGCACTGCTTACATTGCACTGACGATAAGGATGCTTACATTGCACTGCTTATAATGCACTGACGATAAGAATGCTTACATTGCACTGCTTACATTGCACTGCTTACATTGCACTGCTTACATTGCCCTGACGATAAGGATGCGTACATTGCACTGCTTACATTGCACTGACGATAAGGATGCTTGCATTGCACTGCTTACATTGCACTGACGATAAGGATGCTTACATTGCACTGCTTACATTGCTCTGACGATAAGAATGCTTACAATGCACTGTTTACATTGCACTGCTTACATTGCACTGCTTACATTGCACTGCTTACATTGCACTGCTTACATTGCACTGACGATAAGGATGCTTACTTTGCGCTGCTTACATTGCACTGACGATAAGGATGCTTACATTGCACTGCTTACATTGCACTGACGATAAGGATGCGTACATTGCACTGCTTACATTGCACTGACGATAAGGATGCTTACTTTGCGCTGCTTACATTGCACTGACGATAAGGATGCTTACATTGCACTGCTTACATTGCTGTGACGATAAGGATGCTTACATTGCACTGCGACATTGCACTGCTTACATTGTGTTATAGTAAAAGCTTTTCAGGTTGTTATAATCGGGTTAAATGCAAGGTAGGAATGATTAAACAGTATTTTTAAAATATTATTTTAGAATTGAATTGGAACAAAGTAACATGACAACAGTTGAACTCGCCCTATAGCACTAAACATTGATTGAAATATAACGGACACAACGTAACAAAAGTGTAAAAGTACAGCGAAAAAGGAATGTAGTATAAGTGTAAAGCGTAAGCGCCCTCTACCCGATGGCTTCAGCTGATGGAGTCAGTCTGAGATCTGTACTTCAGGTCTGCGCCCTGACATATGTGGGAGGACCTTTGTTTATGTGTATGAAGTGGTCCTCCAATAAGGGGATCATTCACCTTTTTGGATCATCTAAAAAGGCGGGGCGTCCTAATACCCTGATCTCATTTTTATTTTTCATTTTTTTTATAATGATTATATTCTTTTTTCTATATATCAGGATTCGCTTCACGTCAACGCGATTCGTTTTTCTTGAATTATTTTGCACGACGACAATTCCGATGAATGGTGCTAGAACAACAGGTCGATTGGCTTACGCGCATTCACTTAAATTCTCTTCAAATCTAATTTTGGACTCATCTGCTGACGAATTCAAGAGCAGATATATTGAAAAGTTTTGTGGGGAACTGTAATTGCTTTTAATTTTACGAACTCTCTAATTTCCATTCATAAGGGGGACGGTCTATCGCGAAATATCACACTTGATTTGATGGGCTTCTTGATTCACTTCTTAGAATTAGTAAGATTACGTACAGTTCTTTGTTTTTTGTTTTTCTCGAGATGTTAAGTGGCGATTTGAAGGGGCCCCTGGTTCTCTATGCGTCGCGTGGAATCCTGTCCGCCAGCTGTCCGTCTCCATTTATTTTTTGTCAATCTTGGCCTAGGTCGTTTGTCCTCGGATGCCGCTGTTCTTTTGGCCTGCCAGGATTGACAGACTGCCGTGATTGTGCGTTCGCGGTTGCCCGAGCGCTCTGTCAGACTTTGGGCAGGCAGGGTGGTGCGTGTCTATGGCCGTCTCCTTGCGACCGCCTGCTGTGATGATGGTTGGTGACCGCTGAGGATTTCTCGTTCTTCCCTCATTGTTGCCATTTTCTTCTGTAGCATGTGGCTCGAGAGGAGTGATATGGTGTCGAGTGTCTCATGAAGGCGTGTGTAAGGGGGCTGAAGCATTTTGTTTTGAAGTGTGAAGTGATGGTTTTAATTTACGAGACAAATGTTTTGCTTCCATCCCTCACCGCTGAACCACCAATGTTATGTGAAAGGTTTTCAGGTTGGGATAATCGGGTAAAATGCAAGGTGGAATGATTAAACAGTGTTTTTTAAATATAATTTTAGAACTGAATTGGAACAAAGTAACGTGACAACAGTTGAACTCGCCCTATAGCACTAAATATTGATTGAAATATAACGGACACAACGCAACAAAAGTGTAAAAGAACAGCGAAAAGGAATGTAGTATAAGTGTAAAGCGTAAGCGTAGTGTAAGTGCCTACCCGATGGCTTCAGCTGATGGAGTCTGTCTGAGATCTGTACTTCAGGTCTGGGCCCTGATATAATATGTGGGAGGACCTTTGTTTATGTGTATGAAGTGGTCCTCCAATAAGGGGACCATTCACCTTTTTGGATCATCTAAAGAGGCGGGGCGTCCTAATACCCTAATCTCATTGGTACACTTACAATTTAGGCCTTTGACGGATTTTGTTGGCTCCTCCCATCTTACTGTTGACAATATAAGATACCCCTGAGCTAAACAGTGTTATTGGATCTAGTCCATACGATTGCTGACACACGGAGTTTTACAAGGTGCGCAAATGACCCTCAACTCGTCAACGTCTCCTACGTCATCCGATCCACATGGGGACCATCTGTTTCTCTAAACAAACATCGGAGAGGAATTAAAAATATGCAAGGCAAGGGATCTATTCGTGTAACTTAAGCTATGGTTAACAGGCCTAAGGCCTACACTGTTTCTAGGGGCACACACTACGCAGCTGTTAACGGAGGCTGATCATAACAATTGCACTGACGATAAGGATGCTTACATTGCACTGCTTACATTGCACTGCTTACATTGCACTGCTCACATTGCACTGACGATAAGGATGCTTACATTGCACTGCTTACATTGCACTGACGATAAGGATGCTTACATTGCACTGCTTACATTGCACTGCTTACATTGCACTGACGATAAGGATACTTACATTGCACTGCGTACATTGCACTGTTTATATTGCACTGACGATAAGGATGCTGCTAAGCAGATCAGGCGACAAAATGCCGTTGGTAACATGTTGAAATGGCAGCTCTCCTTTGCGCCAATGGAAGCAAAAACAAGCCTTTCAAATCATACTGCTACCCAGTTTACTGCAATGCACTGTGGAGAGATTTCTGTCAGTAAAATATGAGAAAGCTGACAGTGTGCTCTACTAACACCTTTCGTCGACTGATGCAGGTCCCCCGTTCGACGTCCGCGAGCAGAGTATTTGCATAAAACGCATCGGATCACATTAAAGTACGTTTTTGTAAAGCGGCATACAGCCTCATGACTAAGTGATGTTGTAGAGGTCCTTGATTGACCCTACATTATTTTAAATAACACAAAACGCATTATACGTGCATCACAAGCACTATTACGATAAGCAATCGCATCTTTT
>SDVV010016549.1:0-14219 GCA_016164225.1 Gammarus roeselii
TCTAAAAGTATTGTTTCCGTCCACTGTCCCCATATGGTAGGGCAGTAGTTTTAATGTGAAGAAAAGAGCAATGATTACGAGAAGTCTGGACTTGAAGTCGAGTTGTTTTTTCGTTCGACTGAGAAACATGTATGTACTATTCAGTAGGGAACAGAGCTTATCAACATAATGTCCGAAGGTCATATTGGGAGTAAGTTACACTCCCAGACTTTTGACTTTGTTGTCGAGAGATTTTACGCCCATACAAGCAACATCAAAGTTTTCGGGAGCTTCTTGTGTATGATTTGGATCCCAGGATAATGCACTGTGTTTCACTTGTATTAATTTTAGGCCCATTTGAGGACAACCAATCCTTAATGTGGGTCTGCGCTGTATCCTCATTCTTCTTCAGCTTTTCTAATTCGTCTGCAATAGAACATCGTCTGCGTAAAATGTACGTCTGCCGTTGTCGAGAGGGTTTCCGCAGTTCATGTCATTGATAAACAAAAGGAAAAGAACCGGTCCTACAATCGATCCTTGTGGAACGCCGAAATTTACCGGTCCTGGAGAAAAGATGATCTTTCCATCTCACACGACAGACTGGGACCGATGCCTCAAATAGGTTTCAAACCATGGTCTTCTAATGTTCAGTTGTATCAGTTTTTGCATCAAAATGACGAAATTTACACTGTCAAATGCTTTTGAGAGATCCAGCAGCCCGAGTAATGATAGACTGTTTTCGTCTATAGCTTTGTATACGAGTTTGGAGATTTTCACTAGCGCGTCTTTAGTAGAGGTCTTCCGTCTGTACGAATACTAAGTCATTGATCAGGTTTGCCTCTTCTAGGTTGTCAAAGGGTTGGTTGACGTGCAATGATCTTTTCCAAGGTTTTTGGAGTTACTGGTAGGAGGCTTATGGGTCTGTGATCTGAAGGGTCGTTTACTACCCCCCTATTTAGGGATAGCTCTAATTAGTGCTTGTTTTAAATTTTGAGGGAAGGTATATGTTGCAATGGATGTGTAGATGAGCAGCTGGAGATAAGGCAGAATAATTTCTAACCTGTCCTTGAGGTACTGTAATTCCATCATTCCCACAAGAATTTGTATTTTTGAGCGAATAAATAGATGTAACAATTTTCAATCTGCTTACCGGGCTCGGTGTCTACATTTGGTCCTTCTAGGTGGATGAGTCATTATGATAGGGAACTGTGAACCGACTTGGTTTAAGCTTTACCGGGGTTTTGTGAACCACCGAGGAAATTTTGTTGTGTTCGTTCATTACCTCTTCGTATGTGTGCTTTCCAACGTTAGCGAAAAACTCATTGAATGGTTCTGCTATTTCTACAGGGTTTCATAATTTGAAGCCTTTTCTGTTTTCTTGTGTGGCACAATGTTTCCAAGGACTTTCCATGTCTGTTACGGGTTGTTTTTTGCTTTTTCTAATTTAGCAAGGTGAGCATCTCTCTTTACGTTTCCTCATCGGTTGGAAAAACATTCGCAATACTTTTAAAACACGCGATTCATCGGTCAAATCCAGGCTATCTGAATCGGTTGTTATTTTTTCAGCATTTATGTCTGCTTGACCTTCCAGAAACCTTTGAAAATATTCGTTTTTATTTGTATTTCCTGATTGAAATCAGGAATCATCCAGCTGACTGGAGGACGTGTTAGTTTCTTTGTGAATAATGGTGCTACTGTGTTGAGGGCGGCTGAGAACATGTCTATGAAAATGGTCGATTGAATATTCACATCGCCCGTATTACGCATGTCGTTGAGCAATGGTACTCCATTGCACAGCTCTTGCTTCAGTGAGTCTCGTGACTAGTTCACTTGTGTTTATAAGTCTGGACGATGGGGTTTTCGTTGTCTTTACGTACATTGATCAGGCAGCTTACTTCCTTGTGGTCGGCAGCAGACTCACAGACGTTGGTGTTCAGGACAGACGATTGTTTGTTCGTGATTATCAGATCGAGCAATGACCTACTTTCTTTTGTGATTCTAGTTGGCGTCTCAATGAGCTGTTGTAGTTTTAGTCTTATAATTATTGAGCCCAATGTATTTGGCTTCAATTGATTGTCGTTGAAATCTCCTACGACGTACACGTTTTTTTTTCAAATTAGCTGCTGTCTGGAGATTGGATCCCATGCAGCTGAATGACTGGCTGCTGGCTTTGGGTGGCCTCTAAATGGCTCCGTCAAAAAAGGATTCCTTTTTTCTTCCCTGGAAAGTAACACAAACATCGTAAACTTCGTCTCCGTTTCCAACCGTTTTCCATATCCTGGTTTTGTACTCATTTTTAGCGCAGATACAGGCGCCGCCTCATCTTTTCCCGCGGTCATTTCTGAACAGCTTCTACCCATCTGTCTGAATAAAACTGCTGTCCATGTTTGGTACCAGTCATGTCTCAGTAAGACTGAGTGTATCAACATCTTCATCAGCCAACATTAGTTTGATCTGGTTTATCCTAGACAAGAGACTTCTAACATTTATGGGTTTTATTCGTATGTGGTCTTTGTCTTTTAGCCAAGTATTACTGACCTCGTCGTCTGCTTCACAAAGGGCGCGAGTGCCGTCCAGTCACATGTGCTCGGGCGCCCTGCGTTGATTATTGCTGCGATCTATGTTACTCATGTCGATGACCACGTTGCTGCCTGCTCGTCCTCTGCGTAGATGCAGGTGTCAGGTGCATCATACATGGCGGGAAATTTGTTTGAGCAGAAATTTATACCGTTTGGTGTTCTATTCGTATTGGAGGATTTTAAGAATTTCTGCATGGGGACAAATGCCCTGCAATGACTGTCCTTTAGATGAATGGATACCTTGATACCTGACCTGTTGTTATTTAGGTGTGGCTTGATGGACCTTATCGTTGTATTGGCATAACCGTCTTTCTGAACAATGCCAATCTGATGCCCTAGAGCATTGCTCAGAATTGTGGGGATCAAGTCTCCCATTAGGTGATTGTAGTTTCTGTTGTAGAAATACGCTTCCTCATACATCTGGTAGGCACTTTCGTAATCGTTTTTTGGGAGATAATCCAAATAGTAGCCCATGTTTGTGTCGGCCTCATTTCATGCGACGGTAAGTAACGAGACAGTGTCTTGTCGGTGGGCCAGGGGCCCGGGCAGCACACAGACTGGTTCCACGTCGACGCCAACGACGTCGACGTGAATAGAACTAAAACACTTCTTTCACAAGCAACACGTCAACATTGCTTTACTACAACAAAGGAAGCTAAACCCTACTAAAGGCATGTTCGAGCGTCACGCTAGCCAGGCATGTAGTGCAATAGTTCACTACACATTCATTTCAAGGTCGTAACTTTGTTGATTTAGTAATTGCCGGCATTATTTCTTGCCTAATATGAACTCAAACTATATAACATCATGTTCAACATGAATTACAGTCTCAAGGACACGCACAAATAAAAATTCGAAGCATTATAAGAAACAATTTACTGTTGAAATGCTCGCGCTGCCTCTGGCAGTCAAGTCAGGAGAGAGCAGGTAGTGTGCTACTCTCTTCCTGTGTCGCGAGAGGAACCTGATAAGAGAAAACTGTTGTCTGAGGGACCGGTCAAGGGTAACTGAAACAGTCTGAATGGTCATCAGTTGCTAATTGAAACATTTTGCTAAATATCCTAGCGCTGTCCATCATGTTGTTCAAGGTAACAGAATTGTTTCACTGATCATGAAGTTTTGCTGAAAATAATCAATTTGTGGAAATTTCGGTCAAATCCATGATTATTGATAGTTGTACATATGCCGTTAACATTATCAATAACAAAGTTATTGTTCATTGCATGGTTTCTCATGTGGATTTTTTTAGTGAAATATAAAAAAAACGTCATGGTTTGCATTATTTTACCGAATGAAGAGCTGCTGCGAAAATTTTGGTCAAGTCTCATCGAGAGATAAAAAAAATCGGAGGAATTAGAGCAGAACTGCAATTGCCGTTGAATAATTCGACTAATTATAAAATTGCAGCAAACCTGTCATACTTCCATCGCTCAGTTCTAGCAGTTGGATCATCGTAGGAAATATGTGAATGGATGAATTAAATTCGCTTAGATGATATGCCAGCGCTAAAGGCAGGAGGGCCCATTTCATCAGAGAATAGCAACTGAAGGCTTTGATGATTCAACCCTTGTAGACCACGAAGGTACAACAGACCAATGAATGCTCTCATCGCTTAGATGACATGCAAGCGCTAAGGGCAGGAGGGCCCATTTCATCAGAGAATAGCAACTGAAGGCTTTGACGATTCAACACTTGTAGACCACGAAGGCGCAAGAGACCAATAAATGCTCTCATCGCTTAGATGACATGCAAGCGCTAAAGGCAGGAGGGCCCATTTCATCAGAGAATAGCAACTGAAGGCTTTGACGGTTCAACCCTTGTAGACCACGAAGGTGCAAGAGACCAATGAATGCTCTCATCGCTTAGATGACATGCAAGCGCTAAAGGCAGGAGGGCCCATTTAATCAGAGAATAGCAACTGAAGGCTTTGACGATTCAACCCCTGTAGACCACGAAAGTGCAAGAGACCAATGAATGCTCTCATCTCGGTCAATTCCACTATTTCCACATGCGACCACAACGGGTTTTCAGGTTGCAGCTGGACGGTAGCAATGGTGGCAGCAATCTTCATATTTGTTCGTTGAATAATTTTGTCCAACATCTCATCAAAGGAAAAGAAATTCCTCGTTTCATAGTGCGTCACAGCATCACGGGCACCAACTTTCACCAGTGGCTTGGTAGTGATGATATTCTCAGCCACTTTTTTTCTTATCTGTTAATCGGATTGTTTATTGTTTTTCCTTGCTTATTCTTTGTCTATTGTTTTTCCTGGCTCATTCTTGGACTTTTTATTCATCACTACAGTATGGTTTACTACGGTAGCTGGATCTTCAACAGCATTGTAGTTTATCTCATCGAGCGATGAATCAATGCTATGAACTTAT
Organism: Gammarus roeselii; assembly: GCA_016164225.1. NCBI lineage: Eukaryota > Metazoa > Arthropoda > Malacostraca > Amphipoda > Gammaridae > Gammarus > Gammarus roeselii. Next base: position 4,943 of record SDVV010016549.1, read on the forward strand.
CCAGTTAAGTGTCAGAATTTGGTGCCGACTGCCCGGATTCACTACATCTTCTCTGGGTTCATCACTGATACGCGATGTTATTAGCCTCTAGATTTCGGTCATTCTATCTAAACATCACATCATTATTATCTACTGGGAACAGATCATCATTGTCAAGCACTTGGAATAGAATCTTCTCAATTTGATCATGAGATAACGGATTTCCAGCCATAACGGCAACAGCACGCGTATTACAAAAAAAACGGAGTTAGTGCAGCACCCTGCAACCAAAAGAGCTCAGGCAGAGCTACACCTTACATAACTACTGCTGATCGGTGACTGCCGGTCGATCCATGTGTCACCCAAAGCGCTGCCTGCTCTCGTTGCGTGGCTACGCTGGGCTAAGAGAGAAGCCTCAGGCAACAGCATCTGTATGAAATTTTACCATTTCCTCTGTTTATTCCAATTGTTATCAATAATTGTTAATTTTTTTTCCTCTCAGAGAGTAGAAAATGGTCTCTTCGAAGCATAGCTCGACGGTTAAGTTTGTGCAGCGACAATAAATAGTTTATATTTTAGTTTTAAGAATTTGTAGTGAGGATTCTCACTACATGCCTTCGTTAGGGTTAAGCAAAATTCCATAACACCTAAGTTTTCTGGCTTTACAACACTCCTCCACGACCGTCCCAACAACTACAGCGGTGGCGGACTCATTACACTTGTACATAAAACCTGCACTTCACAACACAACCACCTTCACTTGCGCACAATTCCCCCCGGACAACATATAAGAACTAGAATCAGTACTCATACAAACCCACAAGAAACAGTACAACATGTTCAACATCTACATCCCACCCACTAGCTCAAGCCATCCACAATAAACACCTCAACTAGACTTTCTCAACACAGCAACCAACACCTCCGCTCTAGGGGACTTCAACGCGCACGACCTCTCCTGGCTCACCTTGAGGAGTGCTGACCGAAGTGGCAGTGTTCTTGTTGATCAACTAGACACACTCATCACAATAAACAACACAAACACTCCCACATGCAAATCTTTCAACCCAAACACCCAACAGACCTCCCCGGACGTCTCGTTCTGCTCTCCCAATCTTGCTCTAAATTGCCAGTGGGCGGTTCACCAAGACATGTCTTCCGACCACCTTCCAATAGTCATTAATTATCAACTCCGATCCCCAATCCATGATAAGCCCCTTCATACCTTTCGAATCCACAGGAGAGCAGACTGGGACAAATATACGATATCTATAGAAACCGCCCTGCAAGACTTTGACATCACCCAGCCATAAAACACTTCACAGCAGTACTTACACACGCAGACAGGCAACACATAGCAGCCGGGCTCGTTCGTGGCTTCAACCCAGCTTTCTCGGCCCATATTATGCGCAAAATTCAACAGCGAAATCATCTCTGCAATTTACTATCCACCAAGGACCAAATCACGCAGATTTAAACCTTGAAAGCATGAATATATGCAGATATTTGTGAGCAACAGACGAAGCTGTGGCGGGATGTGCTTGCCAACACAAGCTTCCGAACCTCACCATGAAAATTATGGAAACTCCTTAGAAGCCTCAACAATGTACACACAAACCACATGGACACACATGAGGCAATTCTACCACCAAACACCCACACCATCCCATCAGACCAACAACAAGCGGACATACTCAACAAATACTACGCAAACACCTTCTACCTACCTCACCATCCAGACAATAGAAGGATACTCAAACAGATACACAAATTACAGATCGACCCCATCATTGAACCTTCTTTCACACAAGTCATGACCATAGCCGCCATCCGCCATACTAAATACTTGTCAGCAACGGGTCCAGATGGCATATTAAACATTCACCTTAAACATCTAGGTCCTCACGCTATCGCGACCCTCACAGACATCTTAAACTTTTCCATATTTCACAATGCAATACCCAACACCTGGAAGCAAGGGGAAATCATACCCATCCTGAAACCCAACAAAGGTCCCACAGATCCATCCTCATACAGACCCCTTTTTCTATTCCTGAACCCTTCGAAACTCTTGGAGCGACTGGTTCTAAACAAAATTAATACCACATCCCACTCTCCCCCCACATAACACGGTTTCAGAACCCAACACTCGACAACCATTCTTCTCACCAACCTCACACAGACCATCCATGAAGGCCTGAATGAAAAGAAGCCAGTCAAACGAACCTTGGTATGCGCCATCGACATTAGTAAGGCCTTCGACACAGTTCCAAGACACGTCCTCAATAATAAAACACTGAATACACAGATACATCCAAACTACAAAAAATGGATTGCAAATATCTTGTCAGCAGACAAGCACACACTGTCTATAATAGCAAGCCAACCCGTACCCGCTACTTCCTCAATGGTGTTCCACAGGGCTCCGTTCTTTCCCCTTCCCTTGTCAACGTCTTTATGCACGACCGGCCAAATCCAGCAGCACCCAACAAATACATCAGTTCATATGCGGACGACCTCACAAAAATCACACAATACCACAAACACGAGATCGCCGCTGCACACCTCCAGCAGTACCTGAACTCTCTTGAAGTCTGGCTGCTGGATAACAGGATGAGCGTGTCTGCTAGCAAGTCTGCCCTAACATTATTTACACCAGACTGCAGATTGCCGATAAATAGCTAAACCGTTCCCTTTCTTGATGTTTTAAAAACAGAAATAGCACACAAAGCTCTCTTAGACGTTCTTCTTCAGAACTAATTCTCTTACTATCAAAACGCAACCTAGTTTGGGCTAATAGTCCTGTTGTTGTCTTCCTACACTTGTAAACACTTGTAAACGTAAACACCGTGTTTACCCCTTGTTACGCTTAACATCACTCCCGTACCCTACAATCCCACTACCACAATCCTTGGAGTAACTTATGACACGGGGATGACATCCAAACCTCACACAAGCAACGTTGGCGCAAAAGCCTGAGGTGCACGTGGAGGATTTGGGGCTGCCCAGAGATGACCGGGTGAATCTGTTGCGGCTGAGGTGCGGCATCATACTCAATGTGTCCCGGGTACTTACCACAACCACCTACGGTCACTCCAAGGAATCGATTACATTACTATTCAAACAATTTGTTATGCCCATCATCTCTTACGCAAATACCGCCTGGTCTTCTGACCTTGTACCCACACATATTAATTCTTTATGAAGGATACAGCACACGGCCTTGCGCATCGCAACGGGCTGTACAGAGTCCACACCAATTTCCCAGCTGCATGAGGAAACCAAGGTCTTCCCTCTCAAACATCATCTTGATATGAGAAGGACTCAATTTTTTAACAAGATTGTAGACCAGACACATCCCTGCCACCACCTAGTGAACCCCCGTCAAACCAACACACACCTACACAACACAACAGAAACACAATTCGGCTATCATCACACGACCATTCCTTGTCCTACAGACAACACATCTATGCACAAACCAATACATACACACTTCACAGCCCTTGCATTGGGCGAACACAGAGTTAACACAGTACTGAGGGCCACCCGCCTGAAGTGCATGTGGAGGATTTGGGGTTGACCAGAGATGACCGTGTCCACCTGTCGCGGCTGAGGTGCGGCATCATACAGCTCTCCAGACATACCAGCATAGATTGGGGAATGTCCCTTCTGACCTTTGTCAGCGATGCAGGGTTTCGCCCGATACGGTCGAATACGTCATGACGTCGTGCCCAGCCGTGGCACCCGGCCGACTCGATCACAATATCACGTCGGTGCGTGATCTGTGGGAACGGCCAAGAGACAGCGTCAACTTCTTCAGAGATGTAAGCGTAATATAAACATCCATAACATGCACATGTCGGTGGGTTCCCGGGCTATGGGTTGTGCGCTGGCTGTGGCTCCTCCATCGCAGGGGGAATTGGGGTTAACCAACAACAACAACAACAACAACAATGTCTTGTTTGGGACAATACCCAATTTGGTTTGGACAATACCCAATGGCCATCTGTGGGGGTTGACATTAATAGTAGTTTCAGGTTATTTAAGACCCAAGTTATTCTATTGGTTCTGTGGATATGTGGATTTTTAATTTCATGTATCCCTCCTGGTTTGTGAGTGGGTTTCGGTTTATGAGGATGATGGATGGGGCCAAATGGGAACTGTAGGTCTGTGAATGATGATTGAACGTCGATTGGGAGCTTTTGGTGTGACAAGGATGGTGAGGGGATGCTGACTTGGAGCTGTTGGTGATGGGTAGATGAGGAGGTTCTTCATGGAAAGTGTTGAGATCGGGATGATGCGTGAGTGCTGGTTGGGATCTGTTTGTATGTGGATGATCAGTCGATTCTGTTTAAGAGCTGTTCTTATGGGTATGCTGAGGAAGCGCTGATTGGAAGTGGTTGGTGAGGTGATGATGACGAGGAGGCGCTGATTGGATGCTACTGGTGTGATTATGATAAGATTCGCTGACTGTGAGCTAATTGTGTTAGGATGATGAGAGGCCGCTGATTTGAAGTTATGTGCTTCTGTGTGATGTGGAGGCGCTGACTGGAAACTGCTGGTGTGAGTATGATTAGGGGGCGCTAACTAGGAGCTGTTTGTGTTAGGAGGATGAGGGGTCACTGATTTGGAATTGTTTGCGTGGATGTGATGAGAAGACGCTGATTGAAAGCTGATGGTGTGAGTATTGTGAGGAGGCGCTGTCTGGGAGCTGTTCGTGTTTGTGTTTGGCTGATGAGTGGTCGCTAAATAGGAGTTGTTGTCGTTGGTGTGATGGGGAAGCGCTGATAAGAAGTTGTAGGTTCAGCTGTGCTGGTTGGGAACTGTTAGTGGGTGGATGATGAGGGGCGGTTGACTGGGAGCTGTTGATGCGTGGATAGTGAGGAGGCGCTGATCGGTAGTTCTTGGTATAAGGGTGGTGATGAGTCGCTGATTGGTAGTTGTTGGTATATGGTGAGGAAAAGGCGCTGATGGGGAGCTGTTGGTGTGCGTATGGTGAGGGGGCGCTGATTGGTACTTTCTGTGTAGGGTATAAGGGTAGTGATGAGTCGGTATAAGGGTGGTGATGAGTCGCTGATTGGTAGTTGTTGGTATATGGTGAGGAAAAGGCGCTGATGGGGAGCTGTTGGTGTGCTTATGGTGAGGGGGCGCTGATTGGTACTTTCTGTGTAGGGGGGGGGGGTGGTGAAAAGTGCCAATTGGTAGTTGTTAGCGTAGGGGTGGTGAGGAGGCGCAGATTGGTAGTTGTTGGTGTAGGAGGGTTTAGGAGGAGGTGATTGGTCGTTGATGGTAACGGGGTGCTGAGGAAGCGCTGATTGGTAGTCGTTGCTATAGGGGTGGTGAGGAGGCGCTTATTGGTAGTTGTTGAAATGTGGATGGAGAAGAGGCGATGATTGGTAGTTGTGGGTTTAGGGGTGGTGAGTTGAAGCTAGTTGATGGTTTTTGGTGTAGGGGTGGTGAGGAGGCACTGATTGGTAGTTGTTGGTACAGGGTGATGAAGAGGCGCTGATTAGTAGTTGCTGGTATTAGGATGATGACAGGGGGTTCCGATGGGGAGGTGTTGGTGTGCCGATAGGGATGAGACGCTGATTGGTAGTTGTTGGTATCTGGGTGATGAGGAGGCGCTGATGGGAAGCTGTTGGTGGGCGGATGGTGAGGATGCGCTGATTGGTAGTTGTTAGTATATGGGTACTAAAGAGCGCTGATGGAGAGCTGTAGTCTTTGTGTTGGGTATAACTGGTTTAGTTTGGTGTGCATTGGCATTGGTGACAGGTGGAGCGGATGGATGGGATGCACGGGGCTTAGTGTGGTTTGGTTAGGTTTAGTGTGCAGCGGCTTGGTACGCATTTAGATGGAAGTGCGGTTTACATGTAGTGTGTTCAAATACGAGTGATGTGTCATAGATGATAGGCTTGTAAGCTGGTGCCCTACATGCGTGTGTTAGTCCTGATATGTTTTTCATAGCTAGCTGCTATTGTGTGTTGAGTCGTTGTACCAGAATGAGCGACGGTCGCTCACTTAGAGGGGAGGTAAGCGGGGATTTTGGGCAAGTCATAGGGGGTGCGCAAAGTGGCGGGTGTTGTGTACGGTGTCAGTTGGCCGTGAGTGTATGTAGTCCGCTGTCTTGTGGCCAGTTAACGATAGAAGAGGCGCGTGCCGTGATAGTGCGTAATTGGCCGACTCGTGATTATGTGTCGGCAAAAGAGGGGGACGGAGGAGTGACAGCGGGAAGCGATGAAAGGGAGGGCACGCAAATGACTGCATATTGTGGTCATTGAGATAGTAGTGGTCTTGCAGTAGCTCAACCCAGTGAGGGACATAACGCGCTTCAATGTTGAGGAGTTTGACCGCTCCTCTAGTATTGAGACTTAGACTCTCTGGATGACACAATTCCGCGTCGCGAGTTTTAGTGCGTTTGTCCCTTAGTTGACCGTTTGGAATAACACGGAGCTTCAGGAAGTAACATAGGCTCTTCAAATGATGGCTCCGTTTGATTGACTCGAGTTTGGTGGGTTCAACAATGTACATCCTTGCAGAACTATTCCTTTTGAAAAGTGTGTTGACATTTTTAGCTAAGTCATCACGCTCGTCACGGTGTGTAAACGCTCTAATGTATTTTTTTTCGCATTTTCTCTCAGAACCGTTTTCAGCAGTGCATTATAGTCCACTCCGTTGATTTTTTGGATAGTACATTTCCTTTGTTAGGTCATCCGGTTGTACATTTGATATGAAGTCATCGCCTAAGAGGATTTTAACAGAAGGTTCTGTAGTTTCTCCTGTAACGCTGTCGGCATTGTGCACTGGGCCGGTTGGCTGTGTTGTTGGTTGGATCTCGCTCGCTGTTACGGTAGACATGCAGTGGGCGGCTGGTATGCCATGGGAGGCAGGGCTGGAGATGTGGGAGTTCGGTAGTGGCTGAATGGGGATTGCAAGGAGTTCATTTACGGGGAGAGTGGGGAAATAGAGATTCCAAGTTTTCAGTTATTGGGGGGGGGTATCAGTTGGAGCTTCTTCCAAGAGGGTGGTGACTGCTAGGTTCTTGTGTGTTGCAGGGAAACTGCGGAGGTTTAAAACGTTTATTATAGTGTTTTCAGGTTTCCTGTGCAATTCTTGCTTCGGCACGATAAACAATTTACGTCACTTTTGAAGCTAGCGCAGTTTGTATAATCACCCTTGCTACACGTACAGAGGGCATTTCGGTGGGTGTTGGTGTGTCAAGGGGAAGTTCCTTTGTTGCAGTTTAGATACAGAAGTAAGGCGGATTGCAGGGTATTTAAAATATAATTATATGTAGGTGACTGTGTGTGCAAGACATTTGAATAAACTGCTAATGATACTCATATTTCTTAAAGGAAGAGTTTATGTACAGTACCGAATAACACGTCACGTGAACCTATTGTGTACAAAAAATAAATAGGAACAAAAACGCGCTGGAAGAAGTCGTTGTAGATTACCAGAGTGATTTATAGTTAACAACGGCTGACCCCTTGAAGGCGTGGTGCTATGCAACATTGAATAACACGTCGCGCGATCCTATTGTGTACAAAAAATGGGAATAAAAATTAAAAAAACACGCTGGAATAATACTTCACATTGTCCTTTTGAGTACAACTTCCAAAATAACACTTCACGTAGTCGTATTGTGTAAAACTTCCAAAATAACACGAATCGTGGTCCTATTGTGTACAACAGTTAAAAAGCGCGCTGAAAATAGTCTTAATTGATTTATAAGGAGAAATTGTTATCTAGTATAGTATATGATACACTGTCGGCAGTGCGCAAAACTGAAGTGAACAAAGGAAATTGTGTGGCTCGGTGTCGAATTAACGAACAATCAAGCCCGTCAAATTGAAATCTGTGTTTTAAAAATCAACTGCGGTAATAACAATCAATGAGGCTTAAAAATTTCACACAAGAAAAAGAACACTATCGATAATTCGCGAAGCTCAAGTGTTCTGGGAGATTGTGTGGCTCACTCTGCTTCAAGATTATTTTCGTCAAGTAAAATTTATGAGCATCGGACTAACGAACAATCGAGACCAATTATGTTCTGATAGAGTTTTTGAAGTACAGACTACAATATTAAAAAACAATGAAGCCTTGTGGGGTTCCGATTGGCGTATATTATTATTTTCTGGGTGACAGACAATCAGCCATTGTAGAGTTCTGTAAAACGCGCGGAAGACTTTATTCTCTCGGCTCTTTGAAAAGCACCAAGCAATTAAACCTCGTAAAATTGTTTTCCACTCAGTTGATGCACTTACTACCACAGAGGGTATGCGTACCCGGTGCCGCAGTTCTGTGCGGCCTCTCAGGGAATCTGGTGGTTGATGATGGCTGCAGGTCTCTTTACTGGAACGTGTAGCACCTGCTACTGAGCTCGTCAGACGAGCACTTGGTGAGCGCACGCTGTAGCAGTGATCGAGGCTCCTAAGGGTGCGGTGATTGGCTCTTGGCTAAGCCGTTCAAAGGTTGAGGCTCTCGGCCGATGGTTCCTGGTTCTCTTGAGAGCAGTTACTATTGAGCTGGTGGGTTTTGGTTCATGATTGACGTGCCTGTGGCCTCTTCGAAGCGTGTTGCTGTCGACTGTTAAGCCTCATGCGGCTTCTTTGTTGTGTGGCGGTGTATGGGGATTGAAAGGCTGGTGCCGTTCGATGATTACTATAGATGAACGGTAATTACTATAATTTAGATGTAGGATGTGGGGTCTCCTATCATCAGGTTCTGGTAATGACTAAATTAGGTTGCATGCGGAAAGAAGTCATCTGTGTGTTGCCTGTTGAGTGAGGCCGGGTGATGTAGAGGAGCAGTGTGCGGGGGTGCGCTATTGTTCTGGAAGCAGGGGTGAGGGAGCGGGAGCGTATCGGCTAGGAGATGAACAGGAAACCGGTGACGGTGGGAATAGGAAGGGGGGCACATTTCTGGGGCTATGTGCGGCTCCAGGAGCTTGTGTGGTGGTGGTTGTGGCCACTCAGTTCACTTGAGATAGTTTCAGTTGGAATTCCACCGTATCTTGCTGAAAAACTAACGATTGACGTGATTTTCTTGATTAAATAACTGATGAACGTTTCTACTCGAAAATATAATTGACGTAATTTTCCTTCTTGATCAAATAATCGAAATATCTCTTCACTTGTTCTTCCAAACAGCCCCCCCCCCCTTCTCCAAAATGCACTCTTGGCACGCTTCGGAGCAGCACTGCGGCACATCCGAACTGCACGTCATCCTAATGGACAATATGAATAATAATAATAGAAAAACATCAATGAAAATTTACATATTATGAGCCTGTACC
>SDVV010016550.1:0-14219 GCA_016164225.1 Gammarus roeselii
AGGACTGTGGACATCATGGGCGGCCACAGGAGAATCGTGGACATCACGGCGCGGTCACAGGATGACTGTGGACTTCATGGGCGGTCACAAGAGAACTGTAAACATCACGGCGCGGTCACAGGAGGACTGTGGACATCATGAGCGGTCACAAGAGGGCGGGCTGTGGACATCATACCGTGGTCACGGGTGGACTGTGGACATCAAGGCTTGGTCACAGGAGGACTGTGGACACTATGGGTTGTCACAGTAGGACTGTGGACATCATGGGGGGTCACATGAGAACTGTGGACATCACGGCGCGGTCAAGGGAGGACTAGGTGATAAAGGTGGAATGGGAGCTAAGGGACAATGAGAGGAGAGGATTGTTCAGGGCAGCAAGTAATGAAGGTTTTCCAGCATCTGATACTTGGTAATAAGGAAAGGATAGCTCGGAAACCCCTGACATGTGCTTCTGGCAAGTAATTGCTCTCTACGAATATGTTCTTGCCGATCGTCAAGGTAGTTGAAGCAATGCGGGCAGCTATAACGTCTGCTGAGGCAGCTGAAGTAAATGGGGCAGCAGAAGCGTCCACCAGAGCAGCTGATGAGTAGCTACCCGATCCGTCAGGTCAGCTGAAGTGAGGTGGGCAGCTGGATCGTCTGCCAGCTACAAAAAAAAACGGTGATCAGGGCCGAGACCTCGTCAGCTTCCCTTCACCTTAGATATAAATCAGATATAGGAATCCCCTGAAAATGAATTAGACAGTAATATCCATTGTTAATTGTACGTGGGCTACACAATTTATATTTAGATCATATTGCAGCGCACATCCGTCCTGATAAACCTGTCGCACTAAATTTTTTTTTATTTGCCTGGGATCATGTCGACATTCATTTACAGTTTGCCTCATTCAAGAGCCTCTAATTTTGTTCGCTAAAATATTTTTTTGCGAATTCGAACACATATTTTTCCTATAAAAAAATCAACGATTGGAAATTTCACCGATGTTGTATATAAACCTTTTGAAATGCAGGAGTGGTGATTAATTTATAACGTTGGTTTACAATTTAAAATGTTCAAGAATCCTATTGAAAACGTGCACATGTTTTGCATTAGCTGTTTATTCTGAACTGCTGATTTACATCAGCAAACAAATGTTGGCGGATAAGCATCATTTGCCAACACATCATGGTTAGAACAATGCATATCAATAAAAGGACGCGGACATTTTACCTCGCACCTTTCTTTCATTTCCGATCTGTAGTGGTAGTTGTCATAGAATAAAAAACATTTATCACTGAAAGAAAACAATTGTCGTAGAATGAAAACATTAATATGGACATGGACGCTGTTTGAATTTCATTGGGCGATCATTCGGTAGTATAATTTATTTCTCATTGAAAGAGAATCATGATAATGGTACACTGTGAGGGGTTATATAAATTCGATTGACCAAATAACTCCGAAGAATGTATAATTCACTAATTTAATTCACATTAATTTTTAATGATTCACCAAAAAATTGTTTCTTAAACGATTTTTTTTTCTTATGAGTAATTTCTAGGGTTTGGTTTTATGAATTCAACCTTTAGCTTACTGCACTTTTATTATTTGTTATCTGTTATCATATAAAGCAGGACGATTTTTACAATGCGGATCACCCAAACAATGGTCGGATTACATTTTTCATGGAATCAACAAATCATGAAACAGTCTCGTGTTCAGTTTGTCTTTGGTTTCTGTAAAATTAAATCTTCGACCTTAGTCAAAACAATGATCATTGTGTTTTATAAAATTTTCCGAAAGTATTAAACGAAATCTGAGGTCCGAGCGAGAATTTTGTCTTCCAAAAGGTTCCGACTTTCCTCCTGACACAAAATACAACATTTATTTCAGACCGAGCAGTTCGGTGCGCGAAGCAGATCGAGCAGTCCACCAGAGTAGGAGGCATCCTCAAGCGTCGTGCGTGGGAATCTTCACTCATCCAGCAGGCGCGTGCACTCACTTAGCTTATTAAGTTCAATAACTTTTTTTATTATTAATTAGCACACTTAGCACAGTAAATGTTCACACTTGTCGCAAAAACAAAGGCACTAAAAGAGTCTGAAACAGAAAGGCACAAAAGACATCAGTAGATGTTAGAACAGGGCGTAAACAAACGTTTACACCCTCTTTACCTGAAATTTGAAATTTTCTTGAAGATGTCCCTCTGGCATCTCACCTGAAGCATAATAAATCTATGTATAGCACCCTGTGCAAACTAATCCCTGAAGATGCCCCTCAGACATCTTACCTTGAAATTTATTCCTTTGTACAATGTGGATAACTAGCCGCCCTCTCTTCTGTAGCACAGATTCGGGTGGGACCTGGTGCAGCAATGTCAACAACTAAAAATTGAAAATGTCAAAATTTAAAAATCGTTGGCTCTTTTTCGGATTAAATTCTACGCTAGATGCTTGTCAAAATTTAAAACATTGGGTTCTCCTTGAGTATTGTCTAAATTCGAAATACAAATACTGATCTCATGCCTTTTTTTACTAAAATTATGTGATAACTATGAAACAAATTTAGAAATATGTATTATTTGACTAAACTCAGAAGTTGCGATGAGCAACTTTTTTTAGGAGATGTCCTTCTGACATCTCACATGAAATGCTCTTGAAGGACCAATCACACGGGTTCAGAGACTTATTCTACTGAACACTATGGAGAACCACTCTCAGGAAATTGGGCGTGGAGCTCTCCTACATTTGCACTAATCAAAATTTCTCGACATTTTTAAAAATTCCGACCTGGACTTTAGATCAGCCAAGAGCAGGTCTATCCCTAGGAGATGTCACGCCAAAGTCTCACCTTTAAGTGCGACAGCCCTTAAGGAACAGCTTGTGTGTAGAAGGCTTAATCTTCTGAGCATATGGGGAAGACCACTACCCGGGCAACTGGGTGTGCTGCTCTTCTAAATGTGCACATACTGGTCAAAATTTAATTTCCATATGCTCCTTTGGAAGTAGACTCAATACCTAGTTAGAGTCCGTCTGACCCAACCTCTGGGGCAAGCCGACAGGCATGCGCTCGAGAAAAAGTGTGAGTCCGCTGAGAGTATAGGCGTGTCCGTCTCTGCTCGACCGTCTGAGATGCGACCGCCGGGAACCTAAATACTTATCTTCCTATCTTGTTCGCCCGTTCCTGAATTGTCATCCTGGCGCTCGACCCTTTTATCTCCGGGGCTGAAATACCCCGGGTAGTAGTGAGGTAGTGGTAGTAGGTAGTGGTGACAGTAGTGGAAGTTCTTCTCCTTTCTGTCCTTACAACCTTATTTTTTCTGTATGTGTGCGGGAATTTCTATAGCCTCGTTGACTATCCCCCCCTCTTCTTCCACTTCTTTCAAAGAAACACTCGACATGAGCACTTGTGCTCGTTTGTTTTCCTTACTCTAATCTAATCTAATCTAATCTAATCTAATCTAATCCATTCTAATTCAATCTAATCCCGCACCAATTGTGATGGTTACTTCCCTAACTTTTCATTCATCGCAAAACTACTATGTTCAGCTAGTGCTGGGCTGAGTTGGACGCATGGTCTCGCCGAAGTCCGTGACGTGAGCGCTTTAGAGTGTCTGTAAGATCAATGCTGGAGAGAAATGGTTGCGTGCTAATGGATTAACGTGAGAGCCACTCAATGCGCTATCGTATTAAACAAAACATGTCAGAGATTGCATGAAGAGATGAACAAAAGTTTAAAACCTTAAAAAAAAAAAACATTTACTGGAAACAATACAAACAACCCTCGTCAAAAAAAGTCTTGAGTTTATTCCCGACCGGTTTTCTAATGACATTGATACGTACCAGAGACCCACATTGCCCTTTTATCACCGTTATAACACACGCCAGAAAAGAGCTATCTGCAATATATGTACACTCATACGGCCGCCCACTGATCGCATTAAAGAGGCGTCTCAGGTAAAATAAGAGCGCTCATCCCCAAACACTAAAGAACGTGATGACAGCTTCCGATACTTGGGGAAACTGGCTTGGGAACCCCGGGGCTTAGCTGTATTGGATGGAAGCAATCCAATTGTTAGTTGAATATATGCTTATCTTCTGATACATGTTGTCGTCCTTTGATGTTATTTGTTGGAATATTATCAGATATCAATATGCCTCTCAAGTATATTAATTATTTTGTAAACACTAGCGACAAGTTATCCCTTGTAATTTTGGCAGACGATACTACAGTATATACGACCGGGGAAAACCTTAATGATACTATTACTAATATGAGTAATCCATTGGTTCACATTTCAAACTGCTTCAAATCAAACAATCTGACGCTAAATTTCGACATGACGTAGGTCATGATACTTTTCAGGAGGATAATACCCATTCCTAACACACAAGTAGAATTGAATGGCAAACTGGTTGTATATGGAGCATAAACAAAGTTTCTTGGTGAAATAGTAGATCAGAGACCTAACTGGAAAGATCACGTCTCATTTGTTGGCATGAAATTATCCAGATCGTGTTTCATCCTCCACAAAATTGGAAATTGTCCTACGATTTCTGCTGAAACCCTTTTGCACTGTAGTCTTAACCATCTCTTGCTGACGTATTGTGTAATCATGAATGCTTCTACCTACAAAACCAACCTAAGATCCATCGTTCTTAGTTAGTTAATTTACATTGACAACGATTTTTTCTTTATAAATAATCCTATGCATGATCTCGTAACAGTACGAATTCGTAAATTCCCCGAGAAACGTCAATACAGTCCCAACTATTTTTAAAATACAGAGCTGTTAAAACCTGGAATTCGATTGCCATAGATATAAGGACGAGTAGCAGTATAGCTACCTTCAAACGCAAACTAAAATTATACCTGTTAGGATTGTACGCTCATAAATTTTTGAATTGTATTTTACTTCCTCGAATCAATTAACCGCGTCAACTATTTATGTTTCATCAGTTTCATTTTATAGATAACTTCATTCTATTTTTTTCACATTACACATGCTCAAATTTCCATTTATCTCGTTCATGTAGGAGCTCGTTCATTTATTGTACCCATCGATTATGAAGCACCGAGTTTTTTACGTGTGCACATGTTAACATGTCATGCTAACTATGCAGTTACGCTTCACATTGGTGTCATCGTACGTTAATCAGTGTGTGAGTAATGCAATAGACAACCACATGTCGGGCATTTTCTATTCCCAAGTTTTTTGAAAATGTCAGTCGAAACCGTAGATAGTCATGATAAAGTAACCGTCGGTCATTATACTCACTTTGCTTATTTTTCTTGAAATCAATGGTCCAATATAACGCTTTTATCTGTCTTGGCATATTAAAAAGTGGAGAGTAGAGGATGTCCTTCAACAATGTACATCGGTTGGTCCTTAGTTATAAATTATTATTAAATTCATCTAAGTTGCAAATGTTGTCTTCAGAACCGCTCACGCTGACGAAGACTTGGTACGTACTCTGTGTATTCTGATATTTATGTTGTTTCGTCAACATGTCATTATACCTAAATAAATTTTATATCCTTAAATTTTAATGTCCGGTTAATGCTTAAATCCTTAAGGAATTATGTGAAATCCCACATCACAATCATAACAGGCGCCTGAAACGATGTGTCAATAAAAAACAACTTTTATAATAACATATATTGAAATAAGGTGGGCTTTGTAGACCGTTGAGAGGGTGTTCAGTTTTACTGTTCAAATCAAGCGCGTCCAGCTCGTTTCTGCTCGACAGTTTGTCATGAATCCACAAGGCCCTGATTCACAAGCTACTGATCCAAAAGTCACTGAACCACAAGCCACTGATCCATAAGGCACTGGTCCACAAGCCACTGATTCACAAGCTACTGATCAATAAACTACTGATTCCCCTGATCCACAAGCCACTGATCCACAAGCCACTGATCCACAATCCACTGATCCACAAGCCACTGATCCACAATCCACTGATCCACAATTCACTGATCCCCAAGCCACTGATTCACAAGCTACTGATCAATAAGTCACTGATCCACAAGTCACTGATCCACAATCCACTGATCCACAAGTCACTGATTCACAAGCTACTGATCCATAAGCCACTGATCCACAAGCCACTGATCCACAACCCACTGATCCACAAGTCACTAATTCACAAGCTACTTATCCATAAGCCACTGATTCACAAGCCACTGATCCACCATCCCCTGATCCACAATCCCCTGATCCCCAAGCCACTGATCCATAAGCCACTGATCCACAAGCCACTGATCCACAATCCACTGATCCACAGTCCACTGATCTACAAGTCACTGATTGACATGCTACTTATCCACAAGCCACTGATTCACAAGCCACTGATCCACAATCCACTGATCCACAAGTCACTGATCCACAATCCACTTATCCACAAGCCACTGGTTCACAAGCTACTGATCCATAAACCACTGATTCACAAGCCACTGCTCCACAATCCCCTGATCCACAATCCCCTGATTCCCAAGTCACTGATCCACAATCCCCTGATCCCCTAGCCACTGATCCTCAAGCCACTGATCCACAAGCCACTGATCCACAAGCCACTGATCCACAATCCACTGATCCACAATCCACTGATCCACAAGCCACTGATTCACAAGCTACTGATTCACAAGCCACTGATTCACAAGCCACTGATCCACAATCCACTGATCCACAAGCCACTGATCTCTCTTGGTCTTACAATGAGTTAGTTTCCGCGACTCATTTTCGTCGTAGTGTAAAACAACGCATTAAGGCCTAGTAACATGAAGGATCGGTGATTGTTGGGAACCAATTGAGCTTGTTTTCAGTAGCCACCATTCAACGCAGTAAAGGTTGAGTTGTAGGAATTCAATGTAATATTTCTTAAATGAATAAGTGTACAAACAAAAAAAAAAGTCACATATGAGAAAATTGAAAATTTACTTTTCCTCAGTGTATTTATATACAACACTGTTGAATTAAAGTTTGGATTGAATAACGCAACAAATAATATAAACGGATTATGAGTACTAAATTATTCAACAGGATTTTTGTTAGCTGATTCAGAAAAAAATGAAATGAAATTATCATATTTGCATTGACTTCGCGTATAATCCACAAAAAAAATGCCAGTTCCATCCTCATGATATTCCTTTCCCCCTAAAAGGCTAAGCCCATCTAAAAAGTTCCCTTAATATTTTCTCCCTTTATTATGCTTTAATAGTTGGCGCTCTCCAAGGCGCACTCATTTCTGCCCTGATTGGATTTTCCTCGTATTTTGAAGATATTCTTACCGAATTCATGTCAATTAGTTAAAAGGATTTTCCTGTTTGAAGTTCGTTTCATTGGGATTCAGTTACGAATATTTTCTTTGTAACTACGCAGAGTTCTATTCAAGCTCGAGTTTTAGTTTTGTTGCCTGAAGCAATCGATTGAATATTCAAAGAGAATATTATACATAGCATTGCTCTAAAAAATATTATTCAATATTGTATTTCCGGGGCAGTATCCATTGTGGTGAAAGAAATTTACCATTCTCTAAATATTACAATGGAACTACAAAGGTAAAAAACAAATTCTGGGAGTTCAAAATACAAAATAATTAAATTTTGTCAGGAGTATTCTTTCAAATTCATTTTGCGCTACGAAAAAATACTTAAAAACAACCTTCTGCAACTCATGTATTATACATTTCAGGAAACATGGAGCAAGGATAGTTCAGTATTTGCATCCCCTTCACGTGAGTAATTTTCTATCATCAAGCTCAACAATTTTCTATGCAAGCCAGTGTAATGCCACATTAATTTCAAAGTGGAAGAGCTAAAGATGGAAAAAAATGTCCATATCAAAAAACAATTTTGTTTTACTCGCGCGGACCTCAATTTTTGCCTAAGATCCATAAAGGTATATCAGCATTAATGCAATACGGTGGATCTGACATACACTCTAATATACACTCCACACCATAGAATTAGTGAACTTCCAAGTCATATATTGCACTGATATCTATCGACTTACATTATCGACTTAGATTGCATTATCGACTTACAATAATTATTGCCCTGATTCCGCCGCCAAGTCTAAGATGCTTACTCCAGAAAGTGTTCACACGTTACAGCGACATGCATTGAAAACCATTGTAGTTGCATTTTTGAACTCTCTTGGCTGTGAGATTTACCCTGCTGTATTCCCTAATTTGAATGAATGTCTGGTAGCCCTTACTCAAATCCTGCTAAGCCCGTTCATGTATTTCAATGGTACTTCTATCAACACCCTATATCAACTGTTGATGTTTAGTCAGATTTTATTTTATGCGCCGTCAATGAACTGAACACGCAACAACAACAGTCATAACATCTAAAACTCTTCACTTATTTCTTTTTTTTAATTCATTTCCTTTTCAGCTCTCCGTCTTTTGGTCTAAGACAATTACTGTTCTGCCGTATAGACCAACAAGATGTTACTTTTCGTCAGCTTTTTCCGACAGTTTTCCGCTCCCCTTTCTCCCTAATTCCCTTTCTCCCTTCCTCCTTCCCTCTCTTCCTCCTTATGTGGATCACTGTAGTTTTCCCATAAAACAGCTGTATTGTTTTTAATTATAATAGGTAGGGTACAGAATAATAATTAAAAAAGTACCTTGATTTTTCAGGTTTTAGGGAAGAGACTCAACTTCTAAAAATATCCCATCAACCATTCCTCTTTACCTTCAGTCAGAGGGGACCCATATTTAAATATAATCCACGGCAATTAAACATCAATTAGGATTTAGTGATCTAAAAATGCAAATCGAATCATGTATATGTTTTAAAAAGGCTCAAAGCAATTTCCGATTTACGTCGAAATTCGTTACAGCAATAGGTCTGTAAGTTGGTGGTTGTCAGATCATTATAAGTGAAGGCTATTGCCCCAGTCGAACATAAACAGACGTGCACAATTCTGCTGTGATCCAAAAATAAAGGCCTTCGAGCTGGCAGAAACACGATAGAAGTGCAATATGAAATGGGTTACACTAATCCACCCTCTTTCTAATGTATATTCTTGGTTACCTACATACATTTAAAGCGAACACAAGTATTGAAAATCATGTATTTTGGACCATTCGAACACCGTGCAATGTTGTTCGAATGCGCCAAAAAATTATTTTGTTTTTGGAAACAACGTTCAGACCATTTAATCACAAACTTATAATACAATACAATACAAACCTTGGGTAAATCCGGTATTGTTTTAATTTAAACAGAATACATTTCCCCTTAAAACATTGCACGCAAGTTCAGCCTCCAAAACTGACTCGACCCGAACAAGTTTGACTCACGTCGAGCAGTGCCAAGCACCCACTGGTGGCCTCTATATAAGTGCCTCGCTCATCAAAGCGAGGATACGCTCTCCTGCTCTCCGCACGATAAGGTTATGTTCATATCAGGTGCAACGGTTCCGGGGCAGAGCACTCGAGCTCGTGGGAGTGAGTTACAGGTATCGTGCAAGTCCGATAAGGTGAGTGTACGACCATGGAGCTTGCTTCCAGCCACCTGCATCTGGTGTTGTGAAGGGCAGGGAGTAGACTGAAAAGATGGGAAGCGGTCGGTGAAATGCTCCACTGTTCAGGATATGTGGTATTTGATCCCTCTAACTTTGGAGGGTGATGATTCAGAAGACTCAGAGAATGTCTGAATTTCTTACCCTTCTGAAATTTACAAATTCATTATTGAGCAGTTGTAAATCCAGGAGGACAAAATTGGTTAATGGAACACTCAAAAACTTCTAACGTTAGCTTGTGTGTGCTTGAGATTTTTAATAATTGATCCGTCAACTTTTTCAAACTATTACAGTGGATAAGTTTTAATATCGGTGGTCCTGGGCAGAAAATTATGCAAAAAAAGTGTAAGCAATAGATAAATCCTACCAATCCCTCATTTTCATGAAGCTGACATAGTTAAATGTGAAGAGAGAACTCCGTAGATTGCTCTTGAAACCATCACTGCTGTGAGAGATGGCACTTTTTAAAAAGATTATCAAGTAGACGCAATATACACGACCATTCCTCATGTTATACGATTCTAATTGCACACTCAATGATCTCTACTTTGCATGTTTAAAGGCATTTATCTTCAGTTTCATGGATATTTGTTAGGCTGTATGATTGTTCATACTCTCGTCCATATGAAAGGAATTTTTGCCCGCCGAAAGGTAGCAAGCGTGACGTCATCAAAATAAAGGCGACAGCCATCAGTAAACACAACCTTGTTGAAACAGTCACTTGGATATTGTATTTGTTCACTTGAAGTGGTTATGCGTTCAAAAGGAGGCTTTGCTGATTCCCACAAATTGAAATCACCGATTAATAAGAACTGATTGTCTGGAAACGGCGATTCGCGGGAAAAAAATAATTACGCGGGCGGTCGGCTGTTTTTAATACACGATCTACATTTACATTCACTGGCCCTCGAATGAGAGTGTCGATACTCAAACAATAATATTGTGACAGGACTTTTCATTAGGCTACACAACAACTGAAAAAATATACGTCCATAATTTACAGACCATACTGTTGACTGCAGCACCAAGTCTACATTATTGCCGGTCTAGTGTATCGTGGAGTCTATTGATGGGCTGTTAGCGCCTTCACTAATAGACGCCGTCGAAGTCTAATGACATCATAAAGAAGGTGGGAAGCGCTAACGCAAAGTCATTTGGTAGTAACTATCCAGCCGGGCAAATGGAGAGGGCTTTGGGCAGATGGCACGGCGTGGGATAAACCGGCTGGTGAGGGCAGAGTTGTTAGGGCTAACGAGGAGTTGCAGTGGCTGGACGGTGGTGAAGGGCATAGTTGTGAGGATTAATGAGGAGTTGCAGTTGCTGGGTGTTGGTGAAGGGCATTGTTGTGAGGGTTAATAAGGTGGTAGAGTTGCTGGTTGGGGAGGAATCGCAGGGCTTTTTCGGCTAATGAGGAGTTGGGGCTTGTGTTCGGGGTGAGGGTCTTGGTAACTTGGATTAACGAGGATTGGAGTTTCTGTATGGCTGTGAGGGGCGGGGATGTTGGGCTAAAGAGGGTTACAA
This sequence comes from Gammarus roeselii, assembly GCA_016164225.1. Taxonomy (NCBI): domain Eukaryota; kingdom Metazoa; phylum Arthropoda; class Malacostraca; order Amphipoda; family Gammaridae; genus Gammarus; species Gammarus roeselii. The sequence goes on from SDVV010016550.1 coordinate 11,037, forward strand.
TTTTGGGACGGTAGCGACGGGGCAGGGTTGTTAAGGTTAATGAAAAGTTGCTGTTGCATGACGATGGTGGGGGCATGTTTTTTAGGGATATTGAGTAGTTGGAATTACTGGGTGGTGGTGAGTGTGTGGTTGTTAAACGGGTAATGAGGAATCGTATTTGCTGGACGTCGATGAATGACAGGGCTTCTCTGGTTAATGAATTGGAGTTCTTTGGCGGTGTCGAGGACAGGAATGTTAGGGCTAATGAGGAGTTGTTGTTCTGGATAGTGGCAAATGGCGGGGCTGCTATTGTTAAGGAAGTGTTAAAATTGCAGGTTGAGGGTATGGCTGGTTCATTAGGGTTACTGGAGAGATGTGGATGCTGGATGTGGATGCTGGAGGCTGGACGAGGGTAGGGCTGGTTCTTTAGGGTTATTGGAGAGATGTGGATGCTGGATGTAGATGCTGGATGCTGGATGAGGGTAGAGCTGGTTCATTAGGGTTACTGGAGAGATGTGGATGCTGGATGTAGATGCTGGATGCTGGATGTCTGTTATGGTTTATGAGGAGTTGTGCTGACTGGGTTTATAAGTGTTTACAAGTATAGGAAGACAACAGCAGGCCTATCAGCCCAAAATGGGTTGCCTTTTGATAGCAAGATGGTTAGTTCTGGAGTAGACGTCTAAGAGGCCTATTGGCCCAAACTAGGTTGCCCTTTGATTTGAAGAGGATTAGTTTTGAAGTAGGACGTCTAAGAGAACTTCGTGTGCCATTTTTTTTTTCATAACCACAGGAAATGGAACAGCTTAGCTATTTATCGGCGATTTATGTAGAACTTATCGAGCCGCGACCGAAACGTTCCGATTGTATTGCTGTTTACAGCCTCCACTGGAAGTTTGTTCCATTCTTCGACAACTCTATACGTGAAGAAATTGCGCGTAATGTCGAGTGAGAAACGTTTCCCAACAATTTTGTATCCATTGTTGTTGGTCACTCCGTTTGTATCTAGAGAAGGTTTGAAAGGTAAGGACTAGGTTTTTATCCTTACCCTTTATAATTTTCCACACTTCTATCATGTCGCCTCTGACGCGACGTTTCTCTAGCGAATAAAGATTGAGTTCACGTAGCCTGTCTTTGTACGATTTATTTTGCAGCGAGGGGATGAGTTCGGTAGCTCTACGTTAAACCTTCTCAAGTTTAATACCGTTTAATAATTAAGTTTAATTGAATGGCATACTCGGGATGCGGTCTAACAAATGCATTAAATAACTTGAGCATACTGTGTTGGTTTTTGTACGAGATAGTGCCAGATATTATACCTTGCATTTTGTTGCCTTTCTTGGCAGCATCGTTACATTGCTTGCTGTTTTTAAGTCGTTACTAATGATGACACCTAAATCTCTCTATTCGGTGACTTGAATGAGTTTCTTTCCAGACATTGAATATTTGGGTTTGGGTTTTAGTGGACCTATGTGCATAACTTTGCATTTGTCTACATTAAATTTCATTTGCCACTTTTCTGACCAATCAACAATTTTGTTCAAGTCTAGTTGGATCTGCTGACACTCTAGTTCAGTTTGCACTTTTACTTCGATCTTAGTATCGGGTGGTGGTGGGGGCAGGTCTGTAAGGGTGAACGAGAAGTTATGAGCTGAATGGTCAACGATTCTTTGGGCTGCTAGCGATATAGTTCGGCTGGCAGAATTGATTTCTGTTCAAGTGCTATTTAATGTGGGATTATTTGAGCTTCTTCGGATAGAAATGATCCCATTTCAAATAATTTATTCTATCGATAATTATATTTATTTTATTTTATGCGACTCGGGCAATCCTAGTCACTATTAATGAGGGCGATAACTTTGTTTCCATAATTATCAGAGAAGCGTTGTATGCATTTTGGAACACGGCTAACAATATTTAGATGGAAAAACATAGTTGAACTTATAATGGAAAATTATTCATAGTTACATAACATAAAAATATTTTTTGTTCCAATTCGTGTACACTACGTTCACATAATCGATTAACATCTTGAATATGTGAGATAGGTAAGTGGTAAGAATTTTACCTGAATTAATCCCACAGAAAAAGTTCTTCTTGGAAACATTCATGGCATTAACTCACGGAAAACATACAAGCTCGCCAGTCATGAGCGCGCATAACTGTGTCGTACTCCAAAACGTTGATATCGTAACCTATTTGATAGCATATAAGTGTGTAATATGGATCCATGTTCTGTTCGTAATGACATTGAATAGCTGATATTGTATTCCACTTATTAGCCTGAAAGTGTGTTAAATTCATCAATGTTCTGTTTGTAATAGCACTGAATTGCTGATACAGTTAGCCATTTTAATAAACTAACCATTTATGGTTGTAAATGTGACGGAGGCCGACCAGTGTGTTGAATAAATTTTGATTCAAAATCGACCAACAAACTGTGAATGGGGTTAAAGCTCAAAGTTTATTTGCAATCTGTTTTAACACTGTAAATGTTGTCCTGAATTGCTTATTTGCTTTTCGATATAAATACTGCGTAAATCTCCATTACCCTCCCACTTTGCTTATGTTGAATCAATTTCTTGTTGATTACATTCATTTTCAACGCACTTGAGGACTTTTACAACAAAAATCTGTAGCTTCAGCAAACACTAGAAATTGCTAGCCTAGTCAAACCAGTCATAGACTGACGAATCCGGCGATGTTGAGGTTGCTTTTCCCCAACGTCGTCGGAATCGGCTGTCTATGACCGGTTTTGGTTCTGCTAGTGCTTGCTGTGGCTATAAGTTCGAGGTGCAGGCGACGTGTTGAAGGCTGAACAGAGAAAGCCCTGTTAGTCCGCCATGTCAGCTATGACCACCCCTGATCCGAACTGTTTCTACTTGTTTAGTACTGCGTTGTGTGCTAGTGCTTGGATTTGTGGTTATCAATCATGCTCAGAGAGGATACGTTCCACTCTACGCTTGAACGTATTCACAAAGTTGCTCGCGATCACAAAGAGCAGGGGTCTGTCCCAGATGTTAAAGTCTCCGCAGGGTCGTGTGATTGAACATTTTTAACTGAAGTCTCAGCCCTTGTTTTTTTAAGGGGTTGTCGATCATAGTGATAAAACTCTTGAGGTTTTTGTTATTGAGACCTCTTCATATTTTGAAGGTCTCAGTGAGTTACCTTCTAAATCAACTTTTATTTCTAGACTGGAGAGTT
>SDVV010016551.1:0-14219 GCA_016164225.1 Gammarus roeselii
GTATATATATAAAATTATTTACACTAAAAACTTGTAACTAATATTATACCTGAAATACAAACGTAATATATCCTAATAATCCGATATCGTATAAAATACTCAATACCTTGCATCGAAGATGTAAACTGTACAATGAACATACAAAACTGAAAGAAACATGCTAAAACTCTCGTGTTATAACAAAGCAAGAAGATCAATGCCCTACCATACCCAAAACATATATTAAAAACCGTGACGAACGATAAAAAAATAACCAACCAAGCAACTGACGTGAATAAGATACCAGGACATGCGAGCAACATACGCTGAAACCTATAGTAAATGGTGTGGATTACTTCTACACGAACACGCTATAATATATACGAAATCTGATAAAATTACTCTTCAACGCAGTCCGAAACCGGATGAAATTACCATTCATTTAACTAAAGTAACCGCCGCTTAATCGCAACAGAATGTCATATATACATATAAAAAAAAGATGCAATAACCGACCAATTATGCCAGAAAAAAATTGTGCTACATGGAAGATGCCAACCTAAAATATCCTAAAAATTCCTATAACTGTATGATAAAACTATGGGATCTTTCTCCTTTTGGAGGAAATTTTTAGTCACCTGTTTATTTAGTACCTATTTTTTATGTGTGCTATAGCTCGATGCCAGAGAAAACGAGGGAAGGAGTTACTGCATGAGTAACTATGAACAGAGCGCAAAAGCACTGACATTCGACCGAAAGGTCCCCAGTCTCATCGGAAAAAAACGGATACCTGTCAATTGTGATTGGTTTAGGTATTATTATAAGTTCTGTAATGTGACCAGACTTTACACTGAATAATTTGTATTTGAACCGCACCCAAATCCAATGTCGAGAGGCAAAACATACCGATATTTTGGATCGTTAGATCCAGTTAAGCTAATTTATACCCAAAAATCCATGAAATTAAGCGATTTCATAACTGATACACTTATAATTATATGATCATCAAGAATTTACCCTTTAATACTGCATTCACATTGATGGTGATATGTAACCGTTAGATTTATTATCAATACAAATAACCTAATAAATGTATGTTATCAATACCCCTAAACATTCAGAGGACCAGCATTTAAATGCATAATTGCAACATGACATTCAGGGAATTGCAGTAATAAATGCCTATCATTCAAAGGCAAATACCTATTGGTAAATACAAAATATATAGCCTATTAACATATATATAACCCATTGACATATATAACCTATTAAATAACGAATAATCCAAAAGCTATCCTTCCCTCCGAAAGAGTCACGTGTTGCCACCGCGCTGCCCGCCTTCCGCCCGCTGACTCTAGATTGCATGTTTTGCACCGCTGACTCAGGTCAACCCCTACTTCACCGCCCGAATGACTCTAGATTGCCCCTTTCGCAGTACTTGTATCTGCTGTTAATCCTACTCTGTATCTACGTTAAACCCACTCTGTATCAACGTTAAACCAACTCTGTATCTACGTTAAACCAACTCTGTATCCATGTTAAACCTACTCGGTATCTACGTTAAACCTACTCTGAATCTACGTTAAACCTAATCGATATCAACGGTAAACCTATTCGGTATATACTTTAAACCTACTCGGTATCGACGTTAAACCTACACGGTATCAACGTTAAACCAACTCTGTATCTACGTTAAACCAACTCTGTATCTATGTTAAACCTACTCGGTATCTACGTTAAACCTACTCTGAATCTACGTTGAACCTAATCGATATCTACGGTAAACCTACTCGGTATATACTTTAAACCTACTCGGTATCGACGTTAAACCTACTCGGTATCTATGTTAAACCTACTCGGTATATACGTTAAACCTACTCTGTATCTACGTTAAACTTACTTGGTATCTATGTTAAACCTACTCGGTTTCTACGTTAAAAATACTCGGAACCTACGTTAAACCTATTCGGTATCTACTTTAAACCTACTCGGTATCTACGTAAAATCTACTCTGTGTATATGTTAAACCTTCTCAATATCTACGGTAAACCTACTCTGTATCTACGTTACGCCAACTCGGAACCTACGTTAAACCAACTCGGAACCCACGTTAAACCTACTCGGAATCCGTGGTGAACTTACTCGTAATCTACGCTGCACCTACTTTGCCACTCTACGGGGAAGTCCGCATTAACTTCGCGCTGGGACTCCGGTGAAAACGGAAGCAACAACAACTACTACTACATCATCGTAATGATTCTTCTGCCCGTTGAATGGGTGAATTTTATCAGAGCTTTTCACCGAAATTGGCTGCAGTGGTACACCGTCGCGCGTTCAAAACTGTGAGTGCTGTGGCGAAAGAATACGTTCTAATTCATGGATATTAATGCAGATGGGAACAATATATTCCATCGATGAAATTTATGAATTGTGTATTCCTGTTACCGTATTCTTAATTGATAGCGCCCCGTAATCAATTATGTATAGTTATCTTGAAGGACTAATAATCCCGTTGATATTGGTGAAGGTTTGATTAAACTTCAACTGAAATCAATGCAGCTTCAAACCTGCTCCTATTTTCAAGTCCGGGAAAGCTGATTGACGTTGTTTATCCTGTCATATATCTTGAAGGACTGTTATGGACTTCATGGAAATTGGATGGATATATTTGGTATCCATCACTCCCGTCAAGAGCGTCATTACCTGCATGTGTCTATGAAACAGAAAAACTGGTTATAACTATTAGAAATGGGGTGACAACTTCCTAATTTGCAGTCCGAACATAAATCTTATTATTAAGTTATTTGTGTCATCTGAATGAATTCAAATCAACGAGTTCAATTGAACTAATGTAAACGTGGAGCCTTACGTATTATGTAACGGTAAGCTTTAACCCAATTTAGCGATGATTAGAGTGTTATGAAAGCATCGCACATTGTTTATTTACATATTTAAAATTCTTTATTAATTGAAGAGTTCAAGAAGGAACAAGAGGGTGACGATACAAATACGCGCTACAGTGGGGTGTGACCTTGATTATATTTGGGGTGTTGGACCCTGATGATATTTATGGTACAAAACACATAAATGCTAATCAAAAGTGGAGGAAGGGTATTTTACATATTGATTGCTCATGAAAGATTTTATTGTATATAGTCCCTAAATCAGTTGAACATTATGTCCATTTAGCTACAGTAACAACTGTCTGGCCTTAAAACCTTGAGCTGATGAAGTTAGGTGGTAAAATCCAACGAGCAGAAACTGAATCGTTACTTCTGATTTACACTGCACTAACAGTCAAATAGGGTAACTATACAGATTCCCGACCAACTGCTCTTTATTCCGACCCTGTACAGAAAGGCCGCTTATACTACGCAACCAACACGCTAGGCCGCGCCCCGCTCTTGATAAGTAGATGTGACCATGTTCCATTTTTATAATGGGAGTTAGGTGTCTCATTTCTCGACAGCATTTTTGACAATACAGGGCTTGTTTGGGGGATATCTATCGGAACTCATATTTGAGTTGTCAAGTGAGTAGAAAATGTGTTGATAATATTCAAATCAAGAATAGAGTTACAAAATCGGGTGTAGAGTTCATTTATATGAAGCTGGTCTACGTTCGGCACGCTTTTCCTAATTGCGACGTGGCGATTGCAAAGCCCCAAATACTCTCTAATAAAATGATCGATTGTGCAAATGAAACTAATTCAATTAAAATGCTCATCCATGTACACAATTATTGTGGTCTCCTTAATGATGATTCATCGCGGCCCTGTGGCCCGTTTGTGACGGTATACAGTACAGTATCTAGCAACCTTGCCCCCTTCGGTGTTGGGCGGAATACAGTATCTAGCTGCATAGTCTCCAATGGGGGTGGACGAAGTACAGTATCTAGCTACATTATCCCCTTCAGTGTTGGTGGAATACAGTATCTAGCTGCAAGGTCTCCTATGGGGGTGGACGAAGTACAATATCTAGCTACATTGTCCCCTTCAGTGTTCGGTGGAATACAGTATCTAGCTGCATAGTCTCCTATGGGGGTGGACGAAGTACAGTATCTAGCTACATTGTCCCCTTCAGTGTTATGCGGAATACAGTATCTAGCTATTTTGTCCTTCAGTGTTAGATGGAATACAGTACCTAGCTACTTTGTCCCTTTCAGTGTTAGATGGAATACAGTATCTAGCTACCTCGTCCCTTTAAGTGGTGGACGGAATACAGTATCTAGCTACTTTGTCCCTTTCATGGGTGGACGGAATACAGTATCTAGCTACCTTGTCCTTCAGTGTTAGATGGAATACAGTACCTAGCTACTTTGTCCCTTTCAGTGGTGGACGGAATGCAGTATCTAGCTACTTTGTCCCTTTCAGGGGTGGACGGAATACAGTATCTAGCTACATTGTCCTCCTCAGTGTTGGACGGAATACTGTGTCTAGCTTCGATACCCCTTCAGTGTTGGACGGAATACTGTATCTAGCTACCATGTCCTTCAGTGTTGGACGGAAAACTGTATCTAGCTACCATGTCCTTCAGTGTTAGACGGAATACTGTATCTAGCTACCTTGTTCTTCAGTGTTAGACATTGCACCCTTCAGTGGTGGACGGAATACAGCATCTAGCTACATTGCCCCCTTTAGTGTTGGACGGAATATAGTATCTAGCTTCGATGTTCCCTTCAGTGATGGACGGAATACAGTACCTAGCTCCTTTGTCCTTTTCAGTGGTGGACGGAATACAGTATTTAGCTACATAGTACCCTTCAGTGGTGGACGGAATACAGTATCTTGCGCTATGGTCCCTTCAGTGTTGTACGAAATGCAGTACCTCGATTTCTTGTCAGATTTCTGCACGGAGGTTATTGGAAAGAATGATGTGTTCAAGATACTGTATTTTGCTTCCTTCATGAAAGGACCTGAAGTATGCGGGGCGGATTTCAGTGAGGTGATGCATTATGGGGGTTTGATTTTCGACACAAGTGGTCGGGTTATAGCAAACGAGGCATTCCTTGTAAAAGACCACCAAGTAAAATTTCACTGGAAAATACTGCACAGCGGCAAGCGAATGTGTTCGGTGAAGTCTCTGATTGATGGAATCATTTGTGGTTGTTTGGAGTCCTGAAAGTCTCCTATAGAGGGTCTAATATCGGTACCCTCATCCCTGACTAACCGCTCCATTTATAATTTTGAGTACGTTTTCTTGGGTTCTCGCGATATTAACATTAAAATTCCGAATTCAGTTGTGTTAGAAATTGATTATGCTAATTTCTGTGTAGGGCATCAAATGTTCATATATCATTTAATCAAGTGGAACTGAAACAATTTAGCAGAAGAAATAATTATGGATAAAAAAATAGTGGACTGAACTCGTATTTGAAAATATTTTTACTATAAGCTTCTCTTTTCGTTTAATGAAATACCATATGTTATTTCCATTTTATTTGACAAATCAATGCTATAATCCTTGGATGTATAAAATCGCTTTATTTCTTCGCGTTGCTACCTTCATTCCAGAAACTTTTGTCTCTAGTGGCTTATTGTTTGTTGGTAAATCAGGGTTAAGTGGCCACCGAGCATCGACAAATTTTGCTGACAAATTCGGGGCAAAACTATTTGCATGATGTAGGATTTGCTTGATTTGTAATTAGTCAGATGATAACTGCAGTTTTGGTAGATTAAAATCTTGAATGAAAGGATTATGAGAATTAGGTAACCCAGCGATAACGCGGTAAGATTGTATTCGCATGAATGTCATAGACTACTTCATATTTCGATCCGATTCCTAGGCAGAAATGCACAATATCAGTCCTGCCCGTCGCAAGCAACGTATTAGAGAAAGGTTCCGTGATATGTTTTATACACACTCTGTATCTTCTATCCTACGTACCCAAAGTCAAATGGCCTCCGGGCGTTCATGAACACAAAATGTTGTGTTGTAATTCCCTGGAGGTGTGGATTCGAAAGTGGATAAGTCACTTCCGCATCTTTATGGACCTAAGCAAAGCAGTTGATTGAGGGAGCAATGAATTTTTTGTATCGGCATTACGGCATCTGGTCTTTGTGCCGTCGACCAAAGTTAGACACAAATATTTCATCTTAATGAAGGAACTCGCGTTTGTTCACATACGGTTTATTAACTGAGAGCCCCCTTCATAGTTGAGGCGGGACCCTAGTTTGTGCTGGGACCATAAACAGTTTGTTTGTTCTGCCATTGTATTGGTGGTCGTGTAACATTACCTGTGGAATCACTATAGCCAGCTAATAGGCCAGCAGGAGTGAGCCCCCTGGCCCCTGGCGCGAACCAGGGGGCCGATGGGGAGTAGAAAGAAACTCCATTTAGGAAGGGCAAGCATCCCCTCCAGAGTGCCGAAGACCAAGATTCCAACGGCCAAGAACTTCAGCCTCTCCAAGATGACCAGCGCTACCTCGGCGGAAGACGACCGAAGGACTGCTGCATCGACGAGTCGACCAAGAACGTCCAAGAAATATTGAATCTACTAAGCCTATCAACTGGCCTCTCTGAACAGGAAACAGAAGTTTTCGCCGCAGAACCTAGCACAATAGACGACCGTCTAACGAGACTCAAGGGTCATGCCAAGACCATTTTTCTCCATATCCACGAACTAGTAACGAACAAACTTAACTAAAGAACCTGCAACTTACACAAGTACCACCACCTCTACGTCCAACGACAACTTCGACAACTCTTCACCCCACAAAAACCCCAACCAAGCTACAAGGGGTGCAAGTTTCAACGAACACAACTTGTTCAACAACAGTCCTATCTTTCCAGAACACCTGAAGATCACGTTCGACGTCAACGACAGACCGGATATATGTCTATACACTCTGCGAAAATATCTAGGCTCTATCACTGGCCGCCCAGTGCTGAGCGTCACCACCAGCGGCGACAAATGATTTGCCATCAGAATAGACACAAAACTACGATGTGACGCGATTCTCTCTAGAAAGACTCTGTGGGAAGCCATGCTTACTCTACAAGTTGAGGATTTCCTCATCTACGTTGAGGATATCCCAAAGGAGGGAATCGAGGAGTACATCACTGGACTCGTTCAATACGAGGACTACATTATCGAAGCAAAGGTCGCTCTAAATATCACACCAAGAATAGACTACCACAGCCCTAATACTAGTATTCAACTGCCCTACTCCACCAAAATATCTGGACATACCCTTCTGCGCCACTAAAACCAAGGTTACACCATTAGACATTCGATGCGATGTTATAAATGCCAAAATACGGACACACGAGAGGAAACTGTAACTGTAAGCAAAGATGCTCGTACTGCTCCTAGGACGACCACGACAAAATGAAAGATCCCCAGTCATGCCAATCCAAAGAACACCACTGTTTTTATTGCATAGGAGGCTGACACCCCACCGGACACAGAGACTGCCCTGAGGAGGAGAGGAAGAGAGCGGTCCTCTAATACCAGATAGATCATGGGGTCGGGCGACGAGAAGGTGTAGTCTCGATGTGCTCTTCCCTGATGACTCTCCTATCCGGGAGTGAACAGCGGCACCTTTCCCAAACTGTTCCTCATAACGTCCAACGAAAGTGATGCAAACAAAGTTGCATTTTTATCTAATCTATTTATAATGATGAACTCACTCACCGAATATCTAGGAGGAAAACTGAAAGAAATACAACGACAAGGAAAGAAATATCTGGCCTACGTCACAGAACCTGAGCAAAGTAACGCTACAAAATATTACTAACATCAATAAACTTAAAGTTACAGTTTAAACGCATCCGTCCTTCAATGATACCAAACTAATTATGTACACCACCCGTTACAAGCCTACAACCGACCCCAGTGCTTTCGCTGAAGTTCTAGCTGAAGTTTACGGTGTTACCGAAGTCCGTCAAGCAACATGGATAAAATTCCGTAACGCAAGTTCTACTGCATAGCAAATTACCTTCCCGGGACACGACACACCAGAATTCATAGTGATCCCGGGTGAACAAGGAAGAACCAAAATCTACCCGGTAGCAACATGGCCCGCCAGGACCTAAACCCAGAACTACCTCCACCTGTCTCAAATGAGGCTTCATTCGTGGAAAACCACTGCGAGGGAAAAGATCCCCCTTTAACAAACCCGACTTACGAACACACCATCAGCGAGAACGATCACGAACATGCTGACGGCTCTTATCTAGCAGAGCTCATAGACGAGACCTCCGAACAACCAGTCGTATTACCTAGCCCCAAATACCTCTCGCTCCACACAACCACCCACACAGATAAAAAGGCTACTACAGAAGAAAAGCGCTCGCTCACAAAGCAAACGCAGAGAGCACACACCCTCGTCTTCCCACAAGAGCACTCTCAGCCGCGAACGCAGCAACCACAGCAGACCACCTTCAACCGAAGGCAGACACTCCCGTGAACACCTCCAACCCGAAACCCCTGGGCAAACTAAAAAACACGCGCACCACAAAATTTCCAGCAAATCACGCGACCACTCAAAATCATAGAGATCAGAGTGTTAACAACCTCCAAAATGGCAACCAAAATACTCCAGTGGAACTGCCAGGGACTCTTTCTTTGAAACAAGAAAGACGAATTACTAGCCCTAATCGCCACCCACAAACCTTTGGTGATGGCGTATCCAGGAGATTAAACTCAGAGACCACCACCCTCAGAATCTCCCAATATATCATACACTGTGGCGAAGGCCACACCAACGTGACTGCTCACAGCGGAGGGGCACTTATAGTCCACCAAAGTGTACCTCACCTCCCCTTTCCCCTAAGGACAGAACTCCAAGCTATCTCCATAAAGATATCTCCATAAAGATATGCGTCTCAAGGTCGATAACAGTGGTATCCATCAACTCGTCACGAAGCCACGACCTCTCGGAAGCACTAATAACCGAATTGCGACACAAATTGCCCTCACCAGTGCTCCTCCTTTGAGACTTTAACAGCTTCCATGAACTGTGGGGGATGCGTGAGAACAGACCCCGAGGGAGTGAAAATGCCTAACACCATATACACTCACAACCTGGTCCTTCTCAACGACTTACAACCCATCCGAATCACCCCTGAAAGTGAAACTGCCATAGATTTATCCATATGCTTCCCACTCTGGCACCCCAACTCGTTTGGGGAGTTTTGCCTTCAACACACTTAAGCGACCATAACCCTGTCATCATATCGCTTCTTACCAAACAACCAAGAAACCCTGCTCCACAAAAACTTCGATTCAACTACCGGAAGGCAAGCTGGGTGGAATACTCGGCACACATCACGTGGAATGATATGGACAACATCCCGAAAAACTTTCGGAACACGAAATTGTCGCCCATCTAAACAAAAAGTTTCAAGCTGCAGCCGAGGCAAAGATTCCCCAATAGGCCCCTTCAACTATTTCGAAACCATGGTGGTGCAGAGAGGTGCGACAAGCAAGAAATAAGTAGCTTGGAAAAGAGCATCTGCTGTATACCAAAAACTTCTAGTGGGGAAGAGACGTGAAAGCTGGGCCCAATTAGTCGATACGAATAATCGAAACACCCCCTTCTCCCTGGTGCGGAAAAAAATATACGTATCTAGGGAAAACCCGAGCGACCTATCACCATACTTTCTGATGAAGGGAGAACTTATTCTTCCCACGCGGATATCGCAAACAAACTAGGTCGGACGTTTACTTGACCAAGATTTCGCAATCAACAAACTACACGGCTGCTTTCCAAAGGGAGAAGGTCTTACGATAAAGCGATCATCTTGACTTTATTTATATAAAGAGGCCTACAACAAACCTTTCTCCCTCCACGAACTACAGAACGCTCCAGGCCATACAAGTGAAACTTAACTTGGGCCAGACCGGGTACACATCAACATGATGAACAATCTCCCAGAAGGCACCCGTGAGCACTTATTAAAAGGGTTCACACTCTGTATTCAGACCTTTTTTTCTCGATCAATGGCGGGAATCTATAACTATCTCAATACCCGAACTCTGGAAATTCCACGGCGTCCCAAATTACTATCGCCCCATCACTCTTACCAGCGTCATCAGCAAGATCATGGAAAGAATGAAAAATACGCGCCTTGTCGACTACCTTGATATGCATGCAGGCCTGAACAACATCCAGTGGGGCGGCCACAAGCGTCACGCAACGACGGACCACCTTGTAAGTCTGGAATCTGCCATTAGACAGGCACCTGCCCGAGGGCAACACGTAGTTTCCAAATTTTTCGACGTGAAAAAAGCCTACGATACTACGTGGAAATATGGCATCGTGAAGGATCTCCACCGCAAAGGGCTGAGAGGCCACTTACCACTTTATGTTCACAAATTTTTGCCAAATTCACACTTCCATGGTCAAGGTCGGCGACACCCTGTCACCATCCTATCCGCAAGAAATGGGCGTCCCTCATGGAAGCGTCCTCAGTGTCACTCTTTTTATACTCAAAGTCGACCAGATAGCAGACATTCTCCCGCGCGACGGAATATTGTTTTCATCACTATACGTGTACGACTTACAAATAAGCCTCAGGCACCCTAGCCTCTTAACAATTCAACAGGATCTCCAGAAATGTTTAAACCTAGACGGGAACTGGGCCTCCTTAAACGGATTCCGATTCTCGCCATCCAAAACGAAAGCATGCACTCTACTCGTGCGCCCGGCTTACACTTAGAACCAGCCCTAACGCTGAACAACACTCCGCTAGCATACGAGGAATCTATAAATTTTTATCGGTCTTGTGTGGGACCCTAAACTCGCATGGTGACCTCCTTTTGCAGCCCTGGAGACTCTCTGCCAAAAAACAGCCTGACATATCCTCTCTGTAACATCCTTGAAATTCGGAGCCGATATGGACACCGGAATGATGTTATTCTGAACAATAATACGCGTGCGCATTGACTATGGAGCAATTGTTTACGGATCAGCAGCCAAAACCACCCATGAGCCTCTCTCCACCTTAGTAAATAGCACCCTGCGTATCACAGCCAGTGCGTTACGTTCCACACCCATCGAATCTCGTACGTGCTTGCTAACGAGCTTCCTCTTTCGCTTCGGAGAGACACTTTCACTACAGTACACTTTCAAGACAAGGAGCTACATCAATAGCCCAGAAATCGGTGACTATCACAAGCATTCATTATAAATGCCTCTTTGCGGCTAAGAGAAACATATGCCCACCCTTTTCTCTACGCTGGGACAACTTTCTTACCTCGCTGAACATCAGTCTCAAAGCAATCAAGCCTTCATTCTCCTATCGAATTCTTCAAATCATCACACGAATGGGGATGATCAGTCCACCACTGGTCAACCTAGATTTGCAGACGTACCCCAAATCAACAACCCCAACAAAAACGTATCGTCGAGAATTCTCACGACTACTTGACGAACAGTACTCTGAGCACCGCCATATATTCACTGACAAACCGAAAACATCGGACGGAGTGGGAGCTGCCGCTGTAGGTGAGGGAACCTCGCGTTCGGCCACCCTAACCCACGAGGCCTCTATATTCTCTGCAGAGCTACACGCACTCGAATTGGCCATCTCCATTACTGAAAGTGACAGCCTCCCCAAAAATATTATATTTACAGACAATCCAAGTTTTCTCACCCAGCTGAAAGCTCTGCACTTTGACCACCCTGCCCTAAGGAAAATGCAACACTACCTACTCACGATGTCCGAGGCGGGCCAGGCGGTCGAGTTCTGCTGGATCCCTGGACACGCGGGTATAAGAGGAAACGAGCGTGCAGACTCCCTCGCTAAAAAGGCGTCTACCCAGCAAGATCAATTCATCTCCAGACTCCCTCGCTAAAAAGGCGTCTACTCAGCAAGATCAATTCATCTCCATATATTAACGCGCGACGTAAGATAACATCACTATGGAACGACTCATGGCAGCAGAGTGGACACAAAATGCTAGCAGGTAAACCATCCGTGGTAGAGTGGGACATCAGGTTTTCTAACAGGAGAGACCAAGTGTTCATTAACAGTATGTGCACAGGACACACGCTGATAACCCAGAACCACCTAATTGATGTTGACTTGGGACCTGACGCACCACAATGCCCCTGTTGCCCCCAAGTGGCAATTAGCGTGAAACACTTATTTCCGGATTGTGATGCACTCGCAGCAGCCCGACCAGCCTTCTTGAGCCCCCCCCCCTCGTGCAACCTGCAACGACTGCTCACAGAAACGGAACACCGAAAAAAACTGATCGCTTTTGGAAAGCACACAGGCTTATATGAAGCCGTGTAACAGTAACGGAAGTCTGAATCATCTCTGATCCCGAGAATTTTAATTTTAACACCGAGCGCAAAGCTGTACAGAATCAGCGGATCGTCGTGCCCTAAGTAGGAGCACTCAGTGACTGCGCGTTGGAGCTCAGGTGGAGAACAGAGGAAGCTGCTATCACTCCTGTACGCTAAACCTACTCTGTTTGCGTTGAACCTGCTCGGTATACACGTTGAATTTACTTTGTATCTATGTGGAATTTACTTTGTATCTGCGTTATGCCTACTCGGTATCTGCGTTAGACCTACTCTGTACCTGTGTGAAACCTACTGTGTCTACTACGTTGATCCTACTCTGAATCTTCGTTGAACCTACTCCTAATCTACGCTGCACCAACTGTGCCACTCTTCAAATTGCCCTACGGGGTATTCTGCATTGACTTCGCGTTGGGATTCCTGTGGAAAACGGAAGACACTACTACTTCTTGATGAAAAACGCTTGGCGAGTGTGAGAAACAATTGTCAATAGTAAGAAAATGACGAGTCAATTCTTGGACCTTTGCATTTCTCGTATACGTTGATGACAATGAAATCGCTTGTGAATAGATGTTCGTTATCATTATTACAATGATTATCGAGAATCCTTTACCAAAATTATCATAATGATACAATGGCTTATATCAATCAATTGGTCCATACATCAAATTGGTTCACATTTAATAAATTGACCCTAAATGTCGACAAGACGAAGATTGATATTTTCCAGGAAGTAGATACCCATTCCCAACCCTCGACTTGTATTTGAAGGTCATCCAATGACAAATTCAGCAAAACTGAAGTTAATCTGAGTAATAGTAGATTAGAGACATAACTGGAAAGCTCACGTCACTTTAGTTGCAGCGAATTAATCTTATCATCGGGCCTCCTCTGTAAAATTCAATGGTGTTTAACAACTTCTGCAAAAGGGTTTCATACTACAGCCTCGTTCATCACTTTCTCAGTTCACGATGCTCTCAACGATAAAACTTTTTGTTTATCCGACTGCGAGGCTCGAGACACTTCAGAGCTCATTTTAACATGACCCTTTTTTTTACATTGACTGTGGGAGACTCCCGTGGCTCCACAGAGGTCTCTTCAGCATCACCTGTTTCTTGTCAGACCGGCCAGGGTCTCGTATAGATCTGTATGAAGTGACTGGAGCCTCATAAGATCGAAAAAACGAAAGGGTTATGTTGAATGAGCATAGTGAAGTCGCATAGGGATGAATGAGGCTATGGTATGAAACCTTTTTTGCCGAAGTTGTAAGACTGTTCTGATTTGTGTAGAGGTGATAAAGGCAACACAAATGATCGAACTTTCCACTTATTTTCTCTATTATTACACCGATAAACTTCGATTTTGCTGAATTGATAGTTGGATGGTCTTTCAATTCGATCTCTTATGAGATCCTTTCTCAATAAACCCATGCGAGACTACTTTTTCTGCTGCGTGTCAGCCTGCAGGACTATTCCGTTCACCGCAAATTGTGAAGGAAAAATCCAATACTCGCCTCAGGTTGATTAAAAAGATATGAACACAAGAGGTGTTTGGAAAAGAGTAGGCAAAATCTCTGTTGCGATTGTGACTTTAAATGTTTGGCGTTGTTTGTTCAGTAAGTTCTATAGCCATGTGAGGGTAACATTTGCTCCAGCTGCAGGATTGTTGTCAGTCATTGTCGGATTTAGATTACTTTCATATTGCATGAAGTTTTCACATTTGATGACGTCATGCTTATCTTGTAGCGGTCTGTTCAGCAATTAATGCTTGAAAACAGTGGCTCATTAGGTCAGACCGTCAGTCAGTGGACTGCTGCAGCACCTTAGCGATCTAAAACATCGTGTTCTGTCTGATCATGCCGCTTTCAGGACCGTACCATTCAGATTCGCGAAGTCTTGCTGGGAAATGGTCTCATTGGAGATAATTAATGCAAGAAAATCCATTTCTGTAATTGCTTCTCAATTGATTGTATGGGAAGGTCATG
>SDVV010016552.1:0-14219 GCA_016164225.1 Gammarus roeselii
ATATACGTTTATCCCCTCCTGATCGCTCGTACCTGACAAACAGATTTCCGTTTAGCAAGGAAGAAATCGAATTTTGAAGACAAATTCCCTTTTAAAATAACGTTGTGTGTTTCCCAAAAGTTTTTAATCTGACGCTACTTGAACCGATGAACTCAACAGTGCGATTGTATCGGTATTCAAGTTCCGATACAAAAGGAAAAGAACGAACGAAAATGTTTGAAACGCAGCCTCATCTCAATGCTGGGGTGTAGCTAGCGAAATGCCCCATTTTTTAAATTAAAACTTGTTAACAAAAATGCAATAAAATATACTCAAGTTAAAAGGAAGCAACAAGCTATCGTAAAACGTTGAATAGCATAATCGAACTTCAGCATGCCTGGAACCTATTTTTAAACTGTATTATGATCTGAAAAGAGACTTGTTGTACATAAATCATGTGCTCTGAAAGCTGGACTACTCCAACTAATAATTCAGTGCTTTGATAATTAATCTTAGAAAATCTAAGGAACTCCAGATTTGATCTTGCACTCGGTTTGCAAGGTGGTAGAATTTAAATGGAATGTTTTTCTACTCACGATCGTAAAGCAACTAATACAAACTATGTTAAACAAATCGCAGGTAGTCAGATGATATGCGATGATAATTTCAACTCTCTTTAGTCGATGATGGGAACCATTTCCAAGTAAAGTTGTTCTGAGCGAAACGAAACATCTAACGTCGATGGTAATTTACTGAGTAGTGATAATACGTACTGAAAACCGATATCATTAATGTTTTTCAATAAAGGCGTCTGTCTCTTGTAGATGAGCGGTGAACAAAACTGATACTTGAATAGTTGTTCAGAACAACTATTGTTCTGAACGATAGTTGTTCTGAACAATAGTTGTTCTGAACAATAGTTGTTCTGAACAATAGTTGTTCTGAACAATAGTTGTTCTGAGCAATAGTTGTTCTGAACAATAGTTGTTCTGAACAATAGTTGTTCTGAACAATAGTTGTTCAGAACAATGGTTGTTCTGAACAATAGTTGTTCTGAACAATAGTTGTTCTGAACAATAGTTGTTCTGAACAATAGTTGTTCTGAACAATAGTTGTTCTGAACAATAGTTGTCTTGAACAATAGGTGACGAAGCAGCATTCTCGATTATGGTTACTCCAATAAGCTCCCAATTATTATTTAGCCTTGAAACCTAGTTTAATATTTCGAAAATTTCCCTACAACCAGTTCTAATTCACAGGTATTTGCTGGATCCAGTGTCGTGCCAACTCGTTCTGCCTGGCAGTCAGTGCCATATCAGTTGCCTCGGGGGGTCTCGAGTGCCGCTTCTCTACAGTGGCCGTCAGTGCGACAGAGTTGGAGCCTCTGCCTGGACCCAACCATGCTACGTATTACAAAGGTGCTCTATTTGCTGTTCCTTTGACTCGGTAAGGAATAAAAGCTTAAACCTGGATTCAACAACGTAACGCGTTTCATCTGCTGGTCTTAAGCTCATAAGTTGAAGACAATGCGACATAATTGGCCCTTCTGTCTGACCCCACTCATGGCAAATTACAAAAGTCATAATTTCTACAGATTTGAACATTTTTCTAGCACCAGCCGTGCCATGCGCTCGGCTCTATTTGCTGTAACGTGGTCTCATTTGTTGGAGACATTGCAGTAGATTGAAGCTTCTTCCAAGACATTACCATGGTGTGTGCTCTATCAGTTGGCCCATTGACCTTTTAGTGGAAGACATTGCGCCGGAATCGTAGCCTCTACCCTGACCCAGCCATGCCGAATAATGAAAGTGCACTGTAAGCTGGTACTATGGCTTTTAAAGAACCTTCATTACTACAGATTCTAAAAAATGCCCAGCACTAGCCATGCCAAGTGCTCTATTAGCAGGTCCCTTGGCTCTACAGTGGAGGAAATTGCAACAGATTGGTGACTCTGCATGTATACATCCACTCCCCTTTATTCAGAGGTGCACTATTAGGCACTTCTTCGGCCTGGAGATTGAAAGGTGTTTCACGATTTCAAGTTTGGTCCTGAACCCTATCACGCTTCCGCATTGCACGCACTTATACAACGAGTCGTGCTCAGATTACCGATGGTTTTTCTTGAGCTCTGTACCTTGAAAATGATGAGCTGGGCGATTTTTCTTCACACTTTATTGTACACTTCGGCTGTTACTAATTTTCGGTAAAGATAAAATTGTAATATTGTTAATGGCTTGAGGAGCATCGAGCCATGACTACCTCTTAGTCTGAACGATGAGGAACCAAAGCAGCCTGTCAACCTGTCCCCAGCCGCCCGAGGAAATGAAATCTTTATGCGGTGATTTCTGGGGAGTAGTTACAGCACGTCTTATCTGGTATGGCCTATGATGTATATTATCTTCATATCAAACAAATCAGGGATTACTGATAATGATTCGCTATAACACTTGTAACGAGTCAACGAAGAAGCGCTTGTGCCAAGAAATTCGATTGCGGCGTCGTTATAATCAAACCCACAGGACTAAAATACGAGTTTTAGGGCGTGCCACATGTGTGGCATAATGATACTAGCCTGAAGTATAGAGGGGAAACAATATTTTGATATTGAATAATGATTCACTAGCAGTTAACACAATATGTAGATAATCAAAAGATAACCGAAGTGACTGACGTTTCAAGACCGGTCTGCATTGGGAGTGCATTTCGTTATTCCTGTTTTGCAGCGTGTGAAGGACCCTTCATTTCGCTCCCACCACATGGTAGCTTCCTTTTCTGCAACTTGGCGATGACGTTCGAATCAGCGTCCGTGTCTTGCCCGCCCAACAGCGCCCTGGCGGTGCCCTCTGACAACAACACCTTCAGCAGACTGGCGTCGTACATGACAGATCATGGTGAGTAGGGAGATGTTAAACAGGCCTTATTTTCTGAATAGCGTTCTGCATTATATCTCCCTGTCTGTTCAATCTGTACATGGATGAGTGGTCAGAGAGGTAAACGATTAGAAAAGGACTTGGCTTAGAGCAGATGGGAGCAAACGGGCGAAGTTGGCAGTTGAATCAGTTACTGGGAGCGGATGATACGGCACTGCTATCAAATTCGAAGGACGAGTTGTGTAAACTAATGTCGATGTTTGGTAGTGTATGCAAAGAGGAAGCTGCGGGTTAACGTGAGAAAAGGTAAAGTAAAGATGTTCGAAGAATATTGATACGGGCGGAAATAGTGTCCTCATAAATGGAGAGTTGTTACAGGAAATTCAGTTGTTTTTAGTAATTGGGCTCTCATGTGGAGAAGACTGAACTTTTTGGAAATTGAGGTGACGTCATAGGTGAAGGAAAGGTGTAAAGTATTGGGTGCACGGAAGAGTGTAATGAGCTGTAGGACGTTGGACATGGAAACAAAGAGAGGGATGTATGAGGGTGTAGTTGTCCTATCTATGCTCTACGGTGCTGAAACTTGAAGAGCGAGAGCAGTAGAGAGAAGAAGGATGAATGTTTTCGTGATTAAATCTTTTAGGGGCATATATGGAATGACGCTGAGGGATAGGATCAATAACGACGTTGTTTGAATTAGAACGGGCATGGTGAAGAAGTTGGAGAACAGAAGAGATTAACGTGTTTTGAGATGGTTCAGGCACAGAATGGATGATGAAAGCGGAGGTGAGCGGAGTAGGCTCAGAGGTAGACCGAAATTTGGCTTGATGGGTGGCGTGAAACAGGCGTTGGAAGGAGAGACATTTGTGTGGAGGTGGCGATAGAGCTTGCGATAGGTTGGCGTGAGTGGATAATGATTGTAAATCGATGAGTTTAAACGATGCCCTGAGGTACTTTGAAGTTTTGACGTTTCGTTAAGAAGCGGGATGGTCGTGGGGGGTAGTGCCCGGTTGCCACGACGCAGTAGGAATACACTAGTTACACTGTCGAGCCCTGCTGCCGACACTGATCGCGGACCTCACTCTTTACCCCCAAGTGTGTGTTGCAGGGTCTCATGGCCGGACCCCTCAGTGCGTGTTGGTGTGAGATGCGCTTTGCGGTCGGCTGCCCCTTTTTCTGGGGGATTAGGCCTAGTGTCTGTGTTTGTATCTGTGTGATATACACCTTTACAATATTTCCATGCAATATGTTCAGACAATTCATTCATACATTGTATTCATGCGATATATCCAGCCTCCTCCCATTATCAGGAAGGCAACCACAAGATAAGATTACCCACCGCCACCAGTCATCCAACCAAACATAAAATATAAAGCTATACGAAATATTTCAACAAAATAAACAATAAATTTCTACATACAATATACACCAATAAAATATATACATACATTATATACCCCAGTACATCCACTTCAGATCACGCCGACCACCCCTACTTTTGACATATTCGCATGCATAGTTTTTTGAGGCATATTTGCATTCCTAGATTTTCTAGGGCACGTTTGCACGTCTAATGTTTCAACGGCATACATGCAAGCTTATTTTTTCCAGGTCAAATTTGCATTCATTTATGCTTCTCACATTGTGTTACGCGATATGTGATGAGTATTTCTGCTGGCTGGCATTTTTATAGTTAACCTGAAGTTCTTGAGCATGATCGTTGTTAGATTGGTTGCAGACAAGAGGTGTGGTGATTGGGTTATGGTCACTACGATATGATGAAGGAAGGACAACCGAAACGAGTTGGAGAGCCAGTGTGGGGGATTATGTGGATGTGGATCTGTCGATAGCAGTTTGGTTGTCGGGGTGATTCGGGTGGGTTGACAGCAATAAAAAAAAGGTTTAGAGAATCAATGATGTTAGCGTTATTAACTACATGGGGTCTTCAATCTCACATCCTCCCCGGGTTTCTTAGTAGCTGTCAAAATCTTCAAGGAGGAGCACAGGAGGGCGCAATTGGAGGAACAGTTCGGTCATCAATGCTTCTGGCAGTCGGTGCTTTTGTGTCGAGTAGATAGATACCGCAGTTATAGGTTATGTGTTACGTATGGTCACAGTGATTGCTTGGAGTTCTGCTATCAAGGGTAGGGGTGGGCGAGGTATGCATTGCTGGATCAGGAGGGCCTCTCCGCCGTGAGCAGTCAAGTAGTGGTGGCCAAATAGCTTATGGGTCAAAATTGAAGATGGTTTCTCACCTTTCTTGCTAGAAAAACCTTGTCAGTTCCACTGTTGGATATAGTTTACAGCAATCTCCATCGCGCCTTCTCGTTGCAAATAAAATCTGTACTCTTGGAATAGGTTTGGGGTGGTGAGAAAGGGTATGTCACTTGGCACAGGCTAGTCTAGGAAAGAAGAGCGTTGCACAGATGGTTTGTGTCTGTTTTGTTAAGGTTAAGAACTGGTCAGCCAGTAACGGAGCCCAGTGTGTCTCGTAATGTTTCTTGACGATTGTCTAATCTGCCAGGAGTATTGAATGGGATTTTGAAGTGCTCTCTAAAGTCAGGACCGCCATTGAACAGGCAGAATTGGTCAAATCGGGAAAACTGTTTCTCTCAAGTTGAACTTTTTGGAATTTGTGTTGGGTGGTTTTGGGGTTGAGAGTAGGTGAGGTTATCATCGGAGGAACGGTTATTTACGAGTTTGATAAGTTGAAGGTTTATAGTTACGACACATTCCACGAGTTTTACAGGACGTTCATCGATTGCACTGGAGGCAGCGGTGCAGTTTTAGGTTTCCAGCTTTAGAGAAGCCAGTCGCTCTGTTTAGGGTATTTTGCAGTTCATGCATATTTGTTATTATTTTAAGGATGCGATGATTGGTTCCGTCATGTCCGGCCGAGAAAGGGTTGTCTGGCAGGGGAAACATTTTAGAGGAGTTTGAATTCGTAGCTTTGGAAAATTTCCTCTGTTTGAGCAGCTAGCTCCTCTCCTATTGGATTTGTTCGTACCCAATTTTGGATCTCGGGGTTTCGCTAGGGGCCTGGGTGACAGATGGTTGAGATGACCTCATGTGACTTTCCAATGATGCAATCACTGCTCATTTACTCATTTACTTATTGTGGTAATTTGTAACTTTCTGATGACTGCGATATAAATTAGGTGGCCTTTTGTCATGATTTACCGATATGCATTTTTTACAAGTCAATAAAAATGGGACAAGCTAACATGCAGGTTCATGTCCATGCACAAATAAGGTACGAATTTGTGCTAAATATTTGATTGTCAGTTAACAATAATGGGCAAGGGATTCAAAATGCCCCCCCCCCCTATACAACAGGCTGTTGTGGTGACCCACTGTACATCAGGCTGTTGTGGTGACCCACTGCGCAGAAGGCTGATTGAGTGACTCCTAACATACTCTACAGTAAATGGATCAAAGATCCTACGCCAATACTCAACTTTAGGTCCATCTGCGGTGGCCGCCGGTGTTGGTCTGGTTTGTCCGCTCTGTCCTTGGCTAACTGTCCCCAATCACTCAAAATCTTACAAAAAAGGGGAGGCGCCTTGCGTTAATGTTTGAGATTGGGATTGTCCAATGAGAACAGCTCTACCGTCTGCTAACCGCTAAAGGGCGTGTCCTCGGATTTACTGGTGTCCCATTGGCACTCAAGTTAATGTAGTCGTTTCAAAAATAACACATGGCCTGCATGCAATCCTATAGCAGGCACAGAAGTGCTGAGCTCTCCACTTGTTGTACAGGCACAAATATCATACACTTACGAAGGCTCTCATCCAAGTAACCTAACCCGGGGCAGACGTTATCTTAACAGACACAAGAAATGCTGACGTCTCCACTTGATTGACAGGCACAAATGGCCTACACTTACAACGGTTCTCGTGTGAGTAGAAGAAATACACATAGCGTACAAATTTAAAACTAGTTATCAATGTAGATATCAACACGACGGAGTCATTTAGTGTAACGAAACCCATCCTACACTTACAGTAGTATGTTTGGAATCCTACCCAGGGCCAGCAGTCGCTGAGAGCAGCGACTATACCTAACTATATATAAACCAATATGTAAGGTGTATAACACAGCAGGCTGATTGCGTTACTCGCTATTCAGCAGGCTGGTGAGATGACGCAATGTACAGCAGGCTGTTGGGGTGACCCACTGTACAGCCGACTGTTGGGGTGACCCACTGTACAGCAGGCTGATTGCGTGGCCCGCTATACAGCAGGCGTACTGTACATTAGGCTGTTCGGGTGACTCACTCTACAGCAGTCTGATTGTGATAGCCGCTATACAGTAGGCTGCTGGGATGACCCACTCTACAGCAGGTGTTTGGGTTAACCCACCCACTGTAAAGCATTAAAGCAAGCTGTTGGGTGACCCGCTGTGGAACACTGTCTAGAGGTGACCCTGTGTGCACACGGATTAAAATATACCAAATGATTCAGTAGGCCGGTGAGGTGACCCAGTGCAAAGAAAAAAGTTTTTCCTGTGGCCCACTAAATTAGAGTGTTGTTCAAGCAACATTCTATATTGGAGGGACGAAAATAAAATTCGACTATTGGGTGGCTTACTTTGTAGCTGTCTGTTCGGGTGGCAAGCTTCACAGCAGGCCTGCTGCTGGGGTGACATACTTCAACAGAGGCTGTGACGTGCCTTCTGCGAATCAGGTTGTTGGGTGACCCACAGCACTGCAGGCTATTTGTATTTGGTTGTCCTACCTTCTTTAAATGTCCCGTTTCACAGCCTTGGGAACCAACTGGTGGGTGAACATTCGCAAGAACAACGACGGCACCTGGCGGTGGGCGGACGGAGTGAGCACTGTGGAGAAGGTCTTCCCATGGAACACGAACTCTCCCAACGACGATGTCGTAGACACTGCTAGGATGACAAGCCCACCGAATTACGGACTGGATGACAGGATTCCCTCCACCCGGTTCAAGTTCATCTGTAAGTTCAATCCGTAACTGCGCAAGGGCGTGGAATCACTCGGTGAAATAAAGAAGCCGTCGTTCATGGACTCGAGGCAGGAACTAATTGAGAAGATGAAAACACTTTCAGAAGATCGTGGCAATAATAATGAAAGATTAAAATGGAATGGTGGACTAAGAGAGATCAAAACCACATTCCTGCGAGAAATCTTGTCTTGGTATTCATTGTCAGTGACGTCTCAGCATACAGTGTCCCCCAAAAAATGACCCGGATGTGGAAAACACCATTGGATAAGACGATTATTTGTTTCGCTATCTGGAGACTACCGAGACAATCGTTTGAGATTTCCTTCGTTCTTTTGATCAATGCGGTCTTGGAGGTAATATTTTACCTTTTTAATTATGGGACATTCATTCATTAGATGAAATCTTTTACCAATCAAAGACATTGGCAGCTGTTTATCTTGTTTCACATGTATAGAACCTAACGCATTTATTTTCAACAGAAATATTAAATAATAAGTATAGCATTGAGGACGAAAACCATTGTCAGTGAAGTTTCATCTCAACTAAGCCATGTTAAATATTTTGTTCCTTCATGGCAAAATCATAGGGTAATGCGAGTTCATATTTTCGTGCGATAAATTTTAATTTTCTGTTTGGGAATATGGGTTTAGCTTTCCCAGCTGAAGCATAGCAGATGAGCCAGGCTTCCTAGCTGTTGCATAGAATGGTCGGATGTTAGTGCCAACAAACGCCTCCTCAATCTTGGACACATGGAGACAAGAGTTGCATTTGCCACCAATTGTTATATATAGTCTTTGGATATGGGAGAATCGAAGTAGTTTTTTCTCACATAAACGTAGCTACAATCAACGTCAAAAAAGGTGCGTGGAAGATATATTGTTGGCATGAACAACAATAATACACAATCTGGACCAGATTATGAACTTGTGTAGCTGTTGGAGTTGCAGGTAGAAGAAGGATATATTTTTTTCTAAAGGCAACCGCGAACGAGAATCGCTAAAATTGAAGGTATTGGACCATTTAAGGATGGTCAAGAACAGGGTGTTTTTATTGTGCTGCTCGTTCATTTGTGATGATTTTTATTTATTTGCGATTTAAAAGTTGACAAGAGGTAAACTTTCTGATTCTGCAATAGTCGTAGTTCTCATGAAGCACGCTTGTAGTGCAATAGGTGTTGTTCACGGAGGTGATTGTCCTCAAGGGTTAGAGATGTGTAAGGTATGAGCCTGCGGGAGGCACGGCTAGGACAACTTGACTTACGTCATACATGACAGAGGGGAGACTAGAGCTTAATTGTCTTATAACCTAGATAGAGGACCAGCTGGATGTACTCCACCTTTGGCATAAGCTATTTTAGCCTGGCCTGCCTCCTGCAGCCAACTACAATTGAACAGTTTGTGCTAATCAACCCAAACTGTTCATGTCCTAATGACGTCCATGGAATTGATTCCATTCTCTCTGTCTCTCTCTCTCCCCGACTAACTAACCGAAGTGCACCATCGAGGTTGTCTGCTGAGATTTTCGTGGGAAAAACTACAAGATATCCGTCGTAACAGGCACCAAGATTACTACAAGATATCTGTCGTAATAGGCTCCAGGTTTAATACAAGATATCCGTCATAACAGGGACCAAGATTACCACAAGATATCCGTCGTAACAGGCACCAAGATTACTACAAGATATACGTCGTAACAGGCAACAAGATTACTACAAGAAATCCGTCGTAACAGGCAACAAGATTACTCGTTTTCAAATGTAGTCTCTCAGAAGTCAATTGCCGCTGTTGTCGTTAAGAAAACTTTCCCGTACGGCAGCATCGGTCGTACGAACACATTGGTCGTACGACAATCGTTCAAATACCTCTACCGTAGGACAATCGTGGGACTATCTTAGCTGTCAAGTCGCCTCGAAGACGTGCCGTTGTTCACGACCTTCCTTTATGAGGAGCTAGTAATTGAGTGACTGCTAGTTATTAAATACTGACATGGTATTGGCTAGTTATTAGAAGCCTTGCTATGCAATCTAATACATATTGTGCTCCTAATTGTGTTCTCTATAAATTGCATCAGTTTATGATTTCATCTCATACGTGATGGGCATTATATTGTAATTGTTTAGGTGTATTTAATTACATTTTCATGCAATGCAGAATTGTGTGATTTAATTTGTTCCCTGCTACATATTATTTTACTCAAACAGATAGTGTTCTACCGAATACTATGTACTTTAGTCCGTGAGTACGACCTTATTGTGTTTTACCGGATACTATATACTATAGTCTGTGAGTACGACCTTATTGTGTTCTACCGGATACTATACACTTTAGTCTGTGAGTACGACCTTATTGTGTTCTATACCGGATACTATACACTTTAGTCTGTGAGTACGACCTTATTGTGCACGTGCAGATGACGTGTGTAGTAAGACTTTTCATAAAAATTCAATGAGGAGATGGCTTGGGCGACCAGAACAAGGTTGATCCGCGGGAACTCAGCATAAAATAAGGAATAGTGAACTATGACGTGAACTACAGTCCCCTTCTCTTACAGTTCTCTTCAGAATATTTTTTTCCTCCCATAAACGAACACAAAATTTTGTGAAAGCTTAGAGAGTTTTCGCTTTGAAACAGATCAGTTATTTGCGAGTAAATGACATGTGTTAATATTTTCTTCGTAATCGGGATAGTTCTTCTATCTAATTTACTGGGTGATCACGCAATGACTACATATTGCAAACTGGGTTGCGTGTCTTAGTGATTACCGAGAGATTTACACTGTTCCAGGTTATTTTATTCTTTCAGTAATTTGTAACTGAGCACCTCAGAACAGAAGTGAACTAAGCATATCCTGCGAACTAATACAATCTGTTCATCGTCATCAAGTTTACTCCGACATGGAAGGGAGATCAAATAGCTCTTGGATTATAAAGATATTTTCTAACTTCGAATTCGCTGATTCAACTGGATTCAAATACGAGGTAATTCTGTTCGTAAAGTTCAAACCTGTTTTCTTATACATGACGCTGTTTTTTTTACAGGTGAAAGGTTGCGTTCTGCTTTAGGTCGACCAAGTTGGTGGTTTGTTGGCACAAGCAAATGGTTATGGTAATCATTTGTACCAGTAGTCCGAAGATTATTCGTGGGCTACGGAGAGCCGTCTCTCGTATACCAAAAACTCAACATGACTGAGATACGGATCTCTGCACTAAACCCTTAATGTGTTCCTATTGTTTCCTATTTACCGCACTTTTCAGTCATTAGCGGCGCTGGGAATTTGTGTGTTAACGCTCTCGTGCCATTTAAAACTGGTGTTGCAGAGAACCCCCGCTATAGCACAGATTGGTCCCTAGTTTGTGCTGGGACCTTAAACCGCACGTTTGCATGCATTATCTATAATAACTCAAATTAAAGTAAACTCGGTTAAGCCGGTCAAAAGGCCTCTAAAGTTAACTCCCTGGCCCCTGGTGCGAACCAGGGGGCCGATGGGGAGTCGAAAGAAATTCCATTTAGGAGGGACCAGCATCTCCTCCAGAGCACCGAAGACCATGATTCCAACGGTCAAGAACATCAGCCTCGCCAAGATGACCAGCACCACCTCGGCAGACGACGACCGGAGGGACGGCCGCATCGACGAGTTGACCAAGAACGTCCAGGAAATACTGAATATGCTGAGCCAAGCGACAGGAAGCAGAAGTTTTCGCCGCAGAACCTAGCACTATTGACGACCGTCTAACGAGACTCGAGGGTCATGTCAAGACCATTTTCCTCCATATCCACGAACTAGTAATAAGCAAATCAACTAAAGAACCCGCCACTTACACAAGTACCTCCACCTCTTTGTCTGATGACAACTTCGACAACTCGTCACCCCGCTAAAATCCCAACCGAGCTCCAAGGGCTGCAAGGAGGAAGCAAAACACGCCATTCAATGAACACAACTTGTTCAACAATAGTCCTACCTTTCCAGAATACCTGAAGATCACGTTCGACGCTAATGACAGACCGGATATTTGTCCATACACACTGCGAAAAGAGCTAGGCTCTTTCACTGGCCGTCCAGTCCTGAGCGTCACTACCAGCGGCGACGAATGCTTTGCCATCAGAGTAGACACAACTTCAAAGTGACACGATTCTCTCCAAAACAGGCTCTGTGGAAAGCTATGCAAAATAGAGCGACACCCGGCTTCCACTACAAGTTCAGGTTTGATCTACTTAACTTGAGGCGGTGGAGCTATTTCTTCCCCCTAGGTTCTTGGAGACGACGGCTGAGCACACGAACAGCTACACGAGGAAGATTATTGGCCTGGCCGCCTCCGTACACGATGATGATACTGTTGTAGCGTTGGACTCAGAAGACAAGACCCAAAAAGTGCATGTAGAGGAGCCGCAGCCGAATGTCCACGTTACTGAAGAACCAGTGACACCTGTTGCAGAGGCAGATACGCTTGAGGATGTACAGAGAGATGCCCCACTTCCGGAAGTACCGATGACACCTATTGCAGAGGCGCGTCGCGTTCCAAAGAAGCGAGGGACTCCAAAACCTCCATGTCCAGTGAGGGCTGACGAGATCCGAGTTTTCTTTGGTATTTTCCTGCTGATAAGCATACTTCTTCCGCATGAGCCAGAGGATTAATGGAGCTACAAAAAACCGACACGGAATTCCATGATTGCAGAGGCAATGTCGCACGAACGGTTTGAGACCATTCTGCGTTTCTTGCACTTTGTTGACTGTGAGACCTTGCCTCCCATGTAGCATCACCTCTACCCCATTGCTCGGTTGCAACCAATCATCGACGCCTTGTCTGAGAGTTCAGCCAGACTCTACAAGCCGGAGTCGAGAGGGTCGGCAATGATGATGGCCGGATGACTTTCAAGGGGATGAGTGTATTGCGGCAGTATAATCCAAGCAAACCGCACAAATATCACATAAAGACGTATAAGCTTGTTGAGACGGTTACTGGCTACATTAGCGGTTTTATTGCGCACGGTACCAATCTCATGAAAGTCATCAATGAGATCGTTCTGTCCCTGATACAGGAGGTTGGATACATTAGGGAAACTGATAGCTATTCGTTGTATACGGACCGTTTCTACACTAATCCTAACTTGTTCCGGTATCTGCGTAAGGTCATAGGAATCGACTGCACAGGAACATGCCTTGAAAATTACAATCAGTTCCAAACTCTTCTTCGTTGTTCCGGTAAGACACCAAAAACAATGCACTCAAGAAGGATTGATGGCCAGGTCATACCTCCGGGAGACTTCAGGGCGCTGTTTCAATCGATGTTCACCTGGCCATGGTGCAGTGGAGGTACAATAAAGAAGTTACTATGATAACAAGTGAACATCAAACGGATCCTGTTGAACCTGCACCGTTCCCTCGCCGAGGTAAATCGCTGCAAGAAGCAAAGTTGAAGAGTAAGAGAGACAGCCGATTCAAGAAACACATCTGTGTCTTTTGCCTACAACTACTCCATGTGTCATACGAGCCGCAAAATGTAGAAAAAGCTTGCCTCGTATTTTATAGGTCACGCAGTCATCAAAGGCATGGTGATCTGTAGAAAAAAGTACCCTGGTACATACCCAGTGGAGCGATCTGGTCACAAGAAGTTCAGGTTTGGTCTCATGAACTCCCTTCTCTCTGCGGATCGGCCTAACACTAACGTACAGACCAACATCCAAACACCAACCAGATGATCCTGGAGGTATCTTCCACCAGATTGTCACTGTGCCACTGTCAACAAATTTGCCAAAACGTAAGCCATCCGTGCAGTAGGAACCCGACGAACCAACTCCATTTACACTGGGGTGGATGGATGATTATTCATTTTATAGATCATTAACACTTTATTTTAGTATTTTAGTATTTCTTCTTGCTTGGGCTCTATTATTTTTCTCTGCCCTTTTTTAATGGTGATAAATTTTGAATTTGTTATCATTATTATTATATGTATCGAGGTTGGTTGAGACAAGGTGACCCAGGGAGGGGAGGTTTTCGTGGGACCCGCGGGACTCGGGGATCCGGGGTTTCGGGAACCCGGGGGACTTGAGAGACCAGGTGGGCTTGGGGGGGTCCACTTGGACCTTTCTGGGGCCCCTTGGGACACCCTTGAGACCCTTCAGGACCCTTTTGAGAAACTGTGGGACCCTTTAGAAGCCCCTCTGAATCCTGGAACCTCTGCTTCCCCCTCCCAGCGCAGTGAAACCCATACACAGAGAAATATTTGTGAGATGCATGAGTAGAACAATTAACCATTACAGTCCTCGGATTGCTGGCGCAGAGGGCGAGGGTCGCGTCGAGGCTGGTCGAGGTGCGTCGAGATCAGTCGAAACATGTTGAGGCGAGTCGAATTGGTCGCGACGAGCCGAAACTGGCCGAAATTATTCGAGACAAACCG
>SDVV010016553.1:0-14219 GCA_016164225.1 Gammarus roeselii
GAGTAGTGGAGACAGGGTAAGAGTAGCGGGGGCAAGGTTAGAGTAGTGGAGGCAAGGTAAGAGTAGTGGAGACAGGGTAATAGTAGTGGAGACAGGGTAAGAGTAGCGGGGACAGGGTTAGAGTAGTGCAGACAGGGTTAGAGTAGTGGTGACAAGGTGAGAGTAGTGGAGACAGGGTAAGAGTAGTGGAGACAGGGTGAGAGTAGCGGGAACCGGGTTAGAGTAGGGAAGACAGGGTTAGAGTAGTAGAGACAGGGTTAGAGTAGTGGAGACAAGGCAATAGTAGTGGAGACAGGGTAGGAGTAGCGGGGGTAGGGTTAGAGTTGTGGGGACAATGTCAATAGGAAAAAGATAATGTGGGTCACGCGGGGAGAAGAAGCAATTTGAGTGGAGCAAGGGAGTGACGCTTATTAAGAAGGATTCAAAGCGAGTTATAGAAGTGTCGAGAATACGAGGGGAGTGGGGACCGTGAGAGTCAATATGAGTGGAGACAATGTGCATTAAAATGATTTAAAAGATTATTAGTAGAGTAGGGACAATGAGTGTCGATAGAAGTAGGGACACAGTACGTGAATTGGAGTATAACAATGTGAGTCGGTTAAAGTTGAGAGAATGAACGATAATAGGAGAGGGGACAAAGGGAGTTAATTGGAACAAAGACAATGGGAGTAGAGTAGAGACAATGAGCGACATAAGGGTTGGAGACAATTTGGGTACATTGGGATGGAAACACAGTGACTGGATTGGAGACAATGAGTGCCAGTAGGAGAAGACACAATGAGTGTCAGTAGCAGAAGACACAATGAGTGTCAGTAGGAGAGGACACAATGAGAGCCAGTAGGAGAAGACACAATGAGTGTCAGTAGGAGAGGACACAATGAGTGTCAGAAGGGGATGGGGACAATGGGTATCGGTAGGATTGGAGACAATGAGTGTCAGAAGGGGTGGGGACAATAGGTACCAGTAGGAATGGAGACAATGAGAGTCCGTAGGAGTGATGACAGTGAGTATCAGTAGTGGTAGAAACAATGAATGTAAGTAATAGAGGAGACAATGAATGTCAGTATGAGACGAGACAATGAGTGTCAGTAGGAGTGGAGACAATGAGTGTCAGAGCAATAAAAATAAATAGCAAGCTCGCCACTTCTCAACGGTATCAAACAGGGCTCTGTTCATTCCCCCTTCCTTTTAATATCTTCATGCACAACCTGCCCTTTCCATCAGAACCCAACACCTACATCATCTCATAAACGGACGACCTATTAATAATCACACAACACCACGAGCACGCGACTGTAGCTGCTCACGTGAAGCCGTACCTAAACTCTCTTAAAGTCTGGCTGTTGGACAACCGACTGAAGGTGACTGCAAGCCAGTAATCCCTCACATTATTAACACTATATCACAAAGGACACTGGATACACCCCCATGTTACGCTACACCAGTCACGGCTGAGGTACGTGCACCGCATAGCCCTTCAGATATACCATCATTGAGTGGGCAATGTCTCATTCGATCTTTGTTGGCGATGCCGTGGTTCACCCGATACGATCGAGCACGTAATGACATCGTGCCCAGCCATCGCAATCGGCAGGCTCAGTCATAATATTCTTTCGGGCATCAGTTTTCTCAAAGGTGTAGGCCTAATACAAACACTCCCAACAAGCACATGTCGGTGGGTTCCCGGACAACGGGCTATGCGCCGGCTGTGGCTCCTCCCATCGCATTAGGAGCTGAGGTTGAGTAACCACAACAACAAGAACAAGTATCAGTAGGGGTGGAAACAAAGAGTGTCGGTTAAAGTAGAAACGATGAGTAACAGTAGGAGTGGAGGCAATGGATGTCTGTAAGTGTGAAGCAAATGAGTGTCAGTAGAGAAGGAAACGATGAGTGTCAGTAGGAGTAAAGACATTGAGTGAGAGTAGGGGGGAGACAATGGAAGTCATCATCAGTAGCGGTGTCAGCGGTGTCTTGCTGACAATTGGCTGCCACTCTGGAGTGTCACCAGGGACAAGTAGGCAATTGGTCGCTACTTTGATGTATCAGCGGTGGTTTGCTGTCAATGGCCGTTACTCTGCATCGTGAGCGGGGATTTGCTAACGATTGTTTGCCGCTCTGGAGAATCAGTGGTAAGTTACCGTGAATTGGCAGCCCCTTCTGGAGCATCAGCGGTGATAGGCTGACAATTGTCAGCCCAACTGAAGTATTTGCGATAGTATGCTGGCTACTGACCGCCACCCTGGAGTATCAGTTTGGATTTGCTGGCAATTTGTCAGTCACTATTGATTATCATTGGTTATTTTCTGGCAATTGCTTACATTTCTGGAGTAGCCGCGGGGATTTGAAGGCGATCGGCCGTTACCTTAAGGTTTCAGTGACTGCCAATTTCTGGTAATTGGCAGTTATTCTGGTGCATTATTGGTGGTTTGCTGGCAACTGCACAATACTTTGAATTGTCAGCGGTGATTTATCGGGAATTGACAGCAACTGTGCTTATATTAATCTTAATCTCAATCTTGAGCGTCAGCCTGTAATTTCAGGACAATTTCGTAGCTTCAACGCGGCTGTTCTGGAATTCACACATTTGAATCCTGTATGCTTGTTGTGAATAACAAGAGTTGGATGGAGAGTGGAGCATATAGAGTACCCAATGAAAAAATGTTGTTTCCAAGTTTTTTAAACTCGCTCCAAATGTCCAGATTTTCTCCTGCCTCCATCTAAATTGCATTAACAAATAGCATGGATTATAATAATTTTTCAACGGATTGCCCTCCCATTTTGTTTGTATAATGGTAATATTGTTCCATGTGATCAGTGTGTGTGTCATTAACGTAAGAATTTACTGCCAAGAAATGACAGCACCTATTGAAAATAGGTATACCATCCCACGCATCTGATAATTCCTCAGGGCAATCAAAACTCATATAAAACATGGTTTAGGACTTTTGCGGATTTATATGATGTTTATAAGTCAACCTATTTTACATTGATTAACTAACATAAAAAAATGTAATGTGTCACAAGAAAAGAATAATGGAACCTAATTTTTCATATCACAATGGCAAACATGATCCAGCATTTGAAACTACTTTTTTCATGTTCATATTCTTTAAAATATTGTAAAAAAAAATTGTGATAGATTGACAAGGCTGCGATTTAATTATAATAACCTCCTTAAGTTGAAATTCCTTCATAAATGACCGTCCGGTTTGATTCACAGATTTTTTAGGAATGCTTCGAATCTGCCAAACATCAAAATAACTTTTCATTGTTTGCCTCAGACGTCTGAATGCTAGTGTTCGTTCTGCTGTTATCTTAGCCAAACGTTATGGAGCAATACATACATGAAACCCACTTCATATGGAAGCTATCCAATTTTCATAAGGAAGAACCTTTCAAGAATGGTCATATGACGGTGCACAATAACTCACGATTTCAATAAAATATGACACAGTGAGGTCATAAGCCCGGCGCTGTGAGACTTCTTTAGAAGCCCTTCAAAATTGAGGTCTAATGAGACGTCGAGAACGTTCAACGTGAAGGCGATTTGTAACCACGCAATGCTCTAAATCGATCGACTGAGACATCGCCTGATCACTTGAAGAACTGAGGCATCACAAGAGCGCTCTCACGGATAGGTGTGCTTAAGTTGAAGCATTGATAAACGATGATTTACAGAACCAGAAAGCGAACAAATTTCAATCATTAACATCATTTGACCATTATAGACACAACAGCTGCTGATCAACTGCAATTAATGGGCAGTTGAACGAAAAGGAATTGCAAATGCTATTCATGTGTTCAAGTCTGATTTCGCAGATGACTTTTTTTTTGCTGTATCTTGTAAACAAGTTTTCCTCAAACATAATGATTATTGTGATCTTTTTGTTTGTAGCCTGCTTGACTCCGTGAAAGTGCTCCCAAATTAGCATCATAGGAACATCAATAAAGATCAAAGCTTGGGCAAACTCAAAACTAAGTGAAAGATTCTACATGTTTCCTGCAAACAATCCTAGCCCTTCAGTAACTGCTACCTGGTCCCATCAAGTTACTGCCTGCTACCACATCTAAACAGGAAGTGGTCAATAAAAGGTAAAAGGGAAAGGGAATGACTTGTTTAGATTTCACTTGTGCTGTGTAAATTGGAATGCAGTTCAGTGAGAGATATTGGCAGGGAATTAATCTTTTGTGGTATAAGATAGGGAAATACATGTTATTTACTATATTGAAACATTGTGGTCAATTTAAAAAATAAAATTCAGTTGTTAACTGTGTTCATTATTAGAAACTAAATAAACCTAGTTGACAAAATCGTTCGTCATTGGAATAACTTTAAAAAGTGTGAAAGAGGCCTAACATGTTTTCATTTGTCGTGTGTTGCTAGAGCTGTCACTGGTCCAACATGTGGAGCGTTTTTATTTTATTACACTGTTGGCAAAATATATTTTATTGAAAACTTAGTTTACAAATAATTTACAACTGAAAAAAAATGAAGATCAAGCATTTTTATGAGCGCATGAAATTTTTTACAGGCGATGGCAAAGACTGCAACGTTGAAGGAAATTAAGGTTTGCGCATTGTGATTGTCAAGAAGACATCATGGATGTGTGATGCAAGCATAGGACACAAAAAAAACTCCCCCCTCTGTACAACACGAACCTGCCCCCTCGCTTACTAGGTGTGGGTTTGTCCACGCTGAGCTATTTGTAGTCTTTGCTTTATCTCTGCCTTCAAGGTCATGTCTCGTTTATGCCAATGACATCAAACGAGCACCGGGTCGCTAGTCCTCACAGTGCGTCAAACATATGGGCATAGGATTGCGTGTTACAGAAGAAGACCTTTAGACGATACGTGTCACGGTCTTCGACTTCTCCATTGGAGGGATTTCAACATGGTGGCTGCAGACCAGGATCTCGACAATCCCTGGAGTTGCCTTCGTGTGAGCCCTCCAATGAATCTAGCGTGCCAGCAGATTCCTCCTCCTGAAACGACCTATTGATCATTGCTCGCGTCGGGGAATTTGCTGCTGACAGTTAACTTTCTAGGTAGGGTTCCTTGAGGTCAAAACTGGATTATTTAAAGCACGTTCGACCCCATAGCTTATGAGCATATTATCATTTAGCTTTTATATGTGGCAGTCTGCCAAGTCGTGTATTTCCTTTATCTTTCAGGTGTAGACCGCCTTTTAGGAAAAGGTCGGACCTTTCCCAAAATTCATGTAACAAGTTGATGAAGGATACTCCTTTGGACTTGTATATAGACTCGAGGGAACGATTTAAATATCTGAGTTTACTATACATCTCGTCATCTTCATTCATTCGCAGTACGATGGACGTGATCGATAGCCACTCGATTAGTTTTGGCTTTTAGTTCAGCAATCAGGTGCCTCTACTTGGCTAGCAAATTCTTCGACTTTGTCCTCTTAAGATCAATGGTGCCTACATGACAGATTATGAGAGTCTAAGGGCTGGAAACCTCAACCCCCGCAAGGGCACCTTTGATCTTCTCACGTGCGGCACCGGATTTGCAAATAACCAGCCTCTTTGACTTACACTTATGAAGAAGTTCGACAGTCTGGTGTCGGAAAATAGAGTCACCTAAGACTATTGTCTTAGTTTCACCGTCCTGGTCCGTGACTTCTCAAAGGTATTTCGATTTAGCATCACGAACGCGCGGCAATTCACGAATGTGAACCGGTCTGGACCTTCGGAAATCCATCTGAATATAAGCCGCCCCGTCGAGGTAGAGTGCAGTTTGATCCGCGGATGTGTTATTCCGAGGTTTCGACTTAGTCCCGATTTTTGGTTCCCGGCAACAGATGACTTCTTGCCCTGACGGTAAGAAGTAGCCGGTTTTGGGTTTACGGGTGGAAGCGAGTTGAAAGCTCACATCCTTTGCCAGTAGCCCTGACATGGGTTTGGGGGTGGATGCGTACTGCCGTTGCAGACTCTTAGCCAGGACGTCACGATTGGAAGTCAGTGCTAAAGCATCAATACTCCTCCGTGATCGAAAGGGGTCCTTCCGGTCAACCCTATCCCAGGATGTCTCTTCATCCAGCTGTAAAGCATGGAGCACCAACTCATTCACTTTCATGAATTTCCTCGTTTGTTCTGCCAGGCCTTTGCTAGCCTTCTCCATATAGGAACGTAAGCTTCCACTAAGAGTTATTGCGAAACTCGTTAGATCAAGTTTGTTACTTGCAAGGTTCTCCTGGACCTTACTCAACTCAATCGTCCCCTCTCCAACTGACTCACGTGCTCTTCCGAACTCTTTTCGGATCTACAAGAACTCACTGGCGACAGTGCGCAGCTGGTGTTCGAGGACGAAGACTTTGGCAGCAGGACCTCCATCCTCCTAGTTGTAGTCGTTTCTCCTCCCCATACCCTAGAAGGCCGTCATGACCTCGTCCATACTGTCATCCATCTAGTAGAAACGGCAGGTTAGGCTTTACTTGTCGTGCTTCTCAACGTCCCTGAAGACGTGCCAGCTAATCCTGGCGGAGAAGACCGAGCAGAGCACAAGGCACGGTGGCATCCTCCGACTTCGTCCAAGGACTTCTTCGCACTCCATAAAGCTCGAACGCGCATACTTAATAACCTTAACGCCCACGCCCAATTATTTACTACTTATTTATGAGTTATATACTACCACAACCTCTACACTTATCACGACCACTGCACTAACGCAAACAATAGTTAAAAAAAGCAGTCCGTAGACACTGGCGAAAACCTGTATCGATGCTGACTCGAGTTTCATACACTTTTTAATTTGCACGATAGTGATATAACGTACATTCGTGGTGCCCTACAACACGAATGTACGTTTGGTGGTACCCAACATAATAAAAGGAGCAGTATAAGTAATTCGCTACATCGAAACTCTAATACGATTGATAGCGAAGACAGTAGATATATTTTAAATATTCTACCTGACAATTATACAGAAAATTTCATAATGTATTCAACAGTTCACTGTAAAATTTACATTGTATAATAATTATTAATAGGAATGTAATAATCCGATTCATGCTGAATTGACATCAATTATGAAAGCGATTGTCGAAACTATTATTTAAAAAATGTATTTCTATTTTTTCTGATGCTATTTCCATTGTTTTCAGTGTCGCTTTTCCAGACAGTCTGACGTGAATTCATCCCCGTATCACTCCTCACCGCCTGACAAATTGTTGCTGTCACCAGCTGTAATTGCTTCAACACTGAAGGCAAAAAAAGCAGCGGCCTCTCACCGAGAAGGATTGCAGCCTGGAACGTACATGCCCGTAAAGTATCACGCTTTTCTTTAGTAAAAATATGTGGTTACAATTACGCGGGCTGTGAATTGTTAAGGCACCAAGTGGGAGGAAGAATGAGGTGGTATTGATCAAGTGCAAGAGCGTGCACACGTTGTCACCCACGTCAGCCGATTAAATATGAAAAAAGTTTTACGTCTCACAACCTCAATATATCTCGATACCGTTTGATATCACCAACAGCATCAACAAAGCAACATCAAAAATATCATTTCCCTTCATTCGAGCATGAGGAACGAAATTGTTCAGGCAGCAACTCATGCTATCTGTTCCCATTATATTGGACTATAACTAAAAATGAGCATCAGACTTCGAAATCAACGCGGCATTCCAATTGGTTTCGAGATACTCTATGAAATGTGACGTAGATCTTTTGCTAGAAGGGTTTTAATAAACAATCATATTGTACTTCGATGTTGCATCATTTTTATTATTTTCCATTTTCAGTGTTTTATTTTGCATTGTATCAACAAACTATCAGAAGTACTATGAACATTATTCCTACATTATACTACGATGCTAATGATAGAGTTATTCACTTGTTCCGGCTATACAGTAAGTCTCATGCATGGGTGATGACTCATGCACAGGCTCAGTATCTGGCGTTGATGGGAGAACGTAAGGTTATTGCGTGACGGTGGCGTGATGGTGGCGTGATGGTGGCGTAATGGTGGCGTGATGGTGGCGTGATGGTGGCGTGATGGTGGCGTGATAGTGGCGTGATGGTGGCGTGATGATGGCGTGATGATGGCGTGATGGTGCTGTGATGGTCGCGTGATGGTATGTGATGGTGCGTGATGGTGGCGTGATGGTGGCGTGATGGTGGCGTGATGGTGGCGTGATGGTGACGTGATGGTGGCATGATGGTGCGTGATGGTGGCGTGATGGAGGCATGATGGTGGCGTGATGGTCGCGTGATGGTGGCGTAATGCTATTCGTATTTTCATTTGATTTTTTTTTTTACACAATTTCACATCACTTCTACATGTTATCCACTCCCCATCAAATCCTAACATAACCCAACCTTATGTATGGTTTTCAGTCATTGATATATACACATGAAGCCCTCGAAACGGCTCCTAATATTACTATATTATATATGTTATATTCTTTGAGGTTTGCTTTCTTATTTTCTCTAAAAAAAATACAAATGAATGTAACGCGTCGACATTCGTTACCCAAATCCTACTTTTTGGTCTCCTCATCCATATATGAACAATAGCCCCCACACTTTTCATTCTTGTGTTACCTATTTTGAGATAATAATTAGTTTCAACACCCGTCAATATTTGTTCGAAACGACTCATATCATCATCGGAGATTTCTTCATCCATGACACGTAAATCAATTTTTGTCAGGTGAATATCCATTTTATTAACTCGATGACGATACGTTCGTCCACACTAACACTCAACGTGACTATGATTCCAATCTCGGTATGAATCTACCTAATATAAGTTGATTACCTACTTATTTTCGCAAAACATCACGCCTATCGTTGGTACCTATGACGTGATATTGGTATATATGTTTGCTTTTCATGTGTATAAGTGTGTATATGTCTGTGTGTATGTATGCCTTCATGTATATGTTTGTACATGTGTATGTTCATGCGTATGTACGTGTACATTAGTTAAAAAAAAAGTGAAACAAAATTTAAAATTCAATCTTAAAGATTCGAAATTTCAATAAAATTTCACATTTTTGAGGCCCGAACCTTCCATTAGTAGCCAAGTTTAACTTCAATAGACCGACTTGGCTATGTCCTTGCCTCAAAAATTTGAAATTTTATTGAAATCATGAATTTTAAAGTTGAATTGAATTGCAATCAATTCAACCAAATACTTGCAACCAAGTGTTTCAGAATTTTAATCGAGATCGACGCCACAAGAACTTACCAATTCACGTTGAACATGGATGAACTAATGACTACCATAGAGTCTAAACCGCCTTGACACCAGGACTCATCCATCCAGTAAATCGTCTTCTAAAACGTTAATGTACACACTTGTTAGGGTTCAATGACGAAATTCCACAGAGATGCAGTACGGATTTACAACTCTTAAACATACATTCCTCTGATTATCCAGAAAAAAAAATAATAACAAAATAACAACGTAATTCTCTACTCTGCTGTAATTTATATTAAAAGTTGTAATACACTAGGGTATCTATCATAGTATATCATTCTACTTATACAAATCAATTTAAACGCAACGAGCTATTGCCTATGGGACTCTCTAACTCCTCCTAAACATAGAAGTATGGTCTTACAATAAACATGCAATTAGCTAACAACAAGACCAAGCTTGTAACAAATTGAATCCTCTATATCTATAATATCCACGTCAAACATTGTACCAGGATGTGAAAAATATATAAAACACTAAAAAAATATACAACATGTACCTAAATTTGTACCTGAAATAATGTTCTGCATTGCAGATACAAACGTAATATATCATAATACTCCTATAATTGTATTTGCATCGGAGATGGAAACTGCACAGAAAACATACAAAACTGAATGAAATATAATAAAAAGCTCGAGTTATAATAAATCAAGAAGATCAATTCTCTACCATACCCAGAACATACAATAAAAACTATGATGCACGAGAGAAAAAATTGCATTTAACCAACCAAACAACTAACATGAATAAGGGACCAAGACATGTCACTGATTTGCATAACTGAGACATATAGTAAGTGATGTTTAGCACTTATACACGAACACGCTATGGTATATACAAATCTGAAGAAAATATTCCCCAAATCAATCCAAAACAGGGTTAAATTAAATCTTTTTTAACTATAGTAACCGTAACTTTATCGTAACAGAATGTCATATATGAACGAAAATACCAAATTAATGCAATAACCGACCAAATATGCAAATATTGTGCTACATGGAAGATGCAAATCTAAAATAACCTGAAAATGCATATAACTGTATGAGGTAACTATTCAAAATTCTGTAAACAATACAAATTCAAC
The DNA here is from genome assembly GCA_016164225.1 of Gammarus roeselii. Lineage (NCBI taxonomy): Eukaryota > Metazoa > Arthropoda > Malacostraca > Amphipoda > Gammaridae > Gammarus > Gammarus roeselii. Next base: position 10,307 of record SDVV010016553.1, read on the forward strand.
AAATATCAACCGATCATTACTAAGTTTACACAACACAACATATTATTTTACAATAAATCCAAATCGTTCAACTACTCTCGCTATTGGGCATGCAACCGATACTCGATATACAAAAAAAAATCGAGATAAGACTACCTGAACAGTCTACATACGCTTGATAACGATTAATTTGGAAGATGCGGATACATGGTAACACCGATATATCTGGTTCAAAACTGGATAATGCGTTATGGGGTAGATAGATTCTCGTAACAAAGCTACTGCATCCTAAGAAATTTTTACATCAACCCGCTAACTACCAAATTATTATAACATACTATACATCTAGATTTTACGTACAAATGAAATAAATAAATGGAAAACACAAACTGTTGCCCCAAATCCAACAATCAGGCTTCAATCAAGCATCCAACCGCTAAGAACCCATCAACCAACAACCGAATGATTCATTTATACCCCAACTATATAAATATACTATTATACATGTACAGAAAGAATATATGGAATCATCAAACCAAACATAAATATATAATGATGTAAACAGTCAAACATAGCAATCATGCAACGGAAATGATGTAAACAATTCTAATAACAGGTAGGAGCAATCTAACCTAATTTCCGTAAACGCATCCAACTTTTTGCCTACTGTAAGTGTCCCCAACCTCACTCCAGTTCTCCAGAAAAAAATTACAGCAATAATCCTACTGGCAAAACAATAAATATAAATAATGAGCAACAGTTAGTGACCAAATATACCCCAGTACAGCCACCTAAAGAAGAAGAAGCATAAATAAATACAATAAAAATTAATAATTCACATAAATTAAACTATTCATAACATATAAACTCTCTCAATCTAAGCCCATTAACCGTGAACCAGTCGTAAGCCAGCCATAAGCCATATGTAGGCCAGCTGTAGGTCAGCCGTAAGCCTCATTGGCAGCTGAAATGTTATGTGCAAACTCCCGTAGACCGGACAAAACCGGCGTTTGGACTATATTAAAACCACTCACTGAGATATCAGTTACAAAACTGGATAGTGCGTTGAGGGGTATACAGATTCTTGTAACGAAGCCTCTGCATCCCCAGATATATATACATCAACCCGCTAACTGCCAAACTATTATACCATACTAATCCTATAGATGTTATGTACATATGAAATAAACAGATGTAAAACTCAGAAGCAGGTACCAAGCAGGGGCGAACACACGCTAGGGCTGCAAATCGAGCTATAAATCATACCTACCCTACTATTCCAACAAACAATATGTAGGATACAGAAAATCGACTATCAAAAACACGAAATATCCCAATCTAACCGCTAGGGCCCACCAACCAACCACCGAATGAATCAATTATACCCCCACTAGATAAGAAAACGACCATAATCTACACAGGAAAATATATAGAATGATAATCCAGACATACATATATAATGATACAGACACTCGAAACATAGAAATAACGGCAAATCAACCATGGGAAAATACAAGGTAAAGAAAAGCTAAGAGCAGCCTCATCTGACGAAAATTCCAGAGGCGTACGGAACATTTGCCTAGGGGTATCCACACACCCCACCCCTCATCCAAAATAAGATGAAGGCATTTTCCTATATGAACCGAATTGATATATAATGAACAAATAGTTACGGCCATGTATACCCAATACATTAGTCTATAGGATAAGACAATACATAAATACAATAAACAGTAATAAATCACATGAACTAAATGTTCCAAGCACAAAATACTCCCAACTTTATCCGAAAAGCCGAGGCCGAAAGCCGTCCGTCTGTCCGTCCACCCTTTCCGCCTGCTTAAATCAGTTCCGGTCCCGCCCGCCTGACTGCGGCCAACCCTCTACCCGCCGCTGATTAAGCCCCATCTTATTCCTTCGCATACGCTTTTCGTACAAATACTAACTACTAACGACACTTTCCGATACCAATTGAGAACCATGTCAGAGCTCTACAGTTTGTACACACTGACAGAACGATTGAACCATAAAATGAATGCACTCATATAAATGTTCCAATAATTTCTTAAACTACTAAAATTTAGTATTTTAACACTATTTTTCATTGCATAACCTTTATCATATTAAGTGCACCCAGAGGGTCATGAAAGAACAGAAATAATGACTAAGTACTTTAAACGTCAACACTCTGAGTCAACAAACTTCAGCAAGTGTGATCAACTATGAAATCATTGCACGCTATCATTCATGTTATGATTAACATTAATATTGAAAGACTTTCCCTTATATGAAAAGGGCTATATTATTCTAGGACGCTGATGATGGACAAATTTTTAGTTTTTTTTGGCGAGTAAGTTTGATTTCGGAAAAAATATATCGATTTCAAAAACAAAATGAGCTTGTGAATATATTTTTTTTTAAATCAAAACTGAATTGTTTTCCATCCGCTGGATTTTTCTTGCCAAAGTTTCCTGTGTTACTGAATCACTGTTTTGAAAGGACTTGCCTCGTAGAATAAGTTTATTCGGTGCGAATAAAGCAAATCGGCAGTCCTGAGCAAGTGCAGGAACACTAAGCGGATTGCTTTTGGTGAAAGTTGGAACGAATCAGGATCAGTATGTATATCCTCTGGGAATAATTTGAGATTACTAAATAGATCCTGTGGTAATAGGTAGAGGCCAGTAAATAGATAACGATGAAATTTATTGAGATTGGTTTATAGATCTGGCGGCAATTGGTCCTTATCAGAAAATAGACAATGGGGTCATGATCTGAATAAGCCAAACCGATCCAGTGGAAATACTTTGGGATCATTGAATTGATCTTGATGGATTTGATCCTGTTACTCGTAATAAAAAATCTTCGATATTTTAGAAATTTAAGATATGAATGTGTCTATTCTACAGAGGTCAAATATTTATTCTGTTATATATTTTGATTGATGTGATTGTACGTGCTTCTTAAAATCTTTGTTGCATTGGCATTGCCAAAATATTCAAAATGAGTTGCATAAAATAGTTTAGCGTCCACCTTAACGCAATTCAAAAAGATCAAGAATCCCAATATATATATATATATATAGGAAAGTATACTTCTTGTATAAAATTCCGTGATGCGATGACACATAAGCCATCACAACTAAAGTTTGCTAGCCTAGGGACGGTTGTTAAATTAAAGAAAGACTCATATTGGCGACTGAGTTAGCCTCTTACCCGTTTAAAATAATGAGATGATATCCCAACTAAAGTTGAGTTCCTGCGACGGATTGACACATCAGACATTATACAACATGTATTAACAAGGTAAAGAACATCGCATGGATTATTTGAAGTGATGAATACAGTTTGAGGTATATTACAATGTACAAATAATCGTTTGTCGCAAACTCGGTCTTTGTTTTTAAGAGTTTTGTGTTGGATTGCACGAGGACTTCAATGTAGGGAGTTAGGATAGGGCTTAATTTAGGTTATCATGAGGGGTCACATGAGGCGTTATAGGAATAGGCTATTAATCATTGAAAGGGCCGATGATAACTTATAGACTAGTCCCTTGCAAAGGAACACTTTGTCGGGGGATGAGTTGGGAATATTAAGACATTTGTTTTTATGAGAGACATTGAGGCTGTTCACGGAACAGAAACATTGTGGGTGTTCGCGGAAAAAAGATACTGTGGATATTCCCGTTAGAGAGGCATTGTGTGAGATCACTGATCACAGACATTGTGAGTTTTCATGGGAGGGTGGAGACATTGACTGATCCTGAAGAATTTGAACCATTGTCAAGAATTAGATATTGAAATCATCATTCACGCTAAGTGTTACGTATGAACTAGGTTCAAAGAATCGAAATAAAGGTAAGATGAATCCGTCGGTTCGTTTAATATCTCTTTTTTCTCTTCTCTCACTCTCTCGCTCTCTCGCTCTCTCTCAATATG
>SDVV010016554.1:0-14219 GCA_016164225.1 Gammarus roeselii
CCTCTTGGCTCGTCTTCGAATAATGTCTTACGAGCAGCCTCTTGGCTCGTCTTCGAATAATGTCTTACGAGCAGCCTCTTGGCTCGTCTTCGAATAATATCTTACAAGCGACCTCTTGGCTCGTCTTCGAATAATGTCTTACGAGCAGCCTCTTGGCTCGTCTTAGAATAATATCTTACGAGCAGCCTCTTGGCTTGTCTTCGAATAATGTCTTACGAGCAGCCTCTTGGCTCGTCTTTGAATCATTTTTTTACTGACACTAACTAAAATTTATATGATGAATGTATATTTGTTTCTTCACCATGCTGAAGTGGGTACTCAACCCGCAGGACAAGATTTTACTACATGTAAACGGATCATGATGTCAACTGGTCCGAAGTAATCGGTACACTAAAGAATGTTTAATAATTGTCCTTATAATAATTACTCTGCATCTTCCACTGTTGCTATCATTGGTCTGGCGCCACAAAGGGCATCCGGCCAGCATAAGAGCTTCCTACATACATTGAAAATCCCAGTATTGGGTTCGGTACAAGCCATTGCAAGACGAGTTCATGACTTTGAATGCGATTTCTTCCTGCTTCAATCTGAAGACATTTGTCTTATGTTGTGCATTTTTTTGGCCTTCCACCCGCTGGTCCTCCTCAAGCCCTCATCTCCTCCTGCAGGTGCTCAGCGATGTCCGTGAGAAGCTGCACATACCCAGCGAGCGTGACATGCTGCCTCCGCCTCCCCCTTCCCAGCGGTCTCTCGCCCCCCGCACCGTCTCTAATAACGCCTCCGAGAACGCGGACCTCGGCGTGCTCATCTTCTCCACCATCAAGATGGCGCTGCTGCTACACAAATACCTCACCAACGCCTGGCTGAAGGTTGGCACCACACTTCTTACCGGACGGATTTTGTATTCGCCACCATTTCCAGACTGAAAATTACTATAACTGGGCATTGACTTCTTTCTCTCTAGAAACCAGTGATGACTCGCGTCTAAGCTCCGGTGGAGATAGGCCCCTTAATCAATTGATCGATCAATCACTCCACTGTTTCTGAGTTAATTTGTATTTTACTGTCTTAGTTGATTGATGGTCACTTTGTTTCCAGTACATTTTATCCGAATCTTATTCATCAACACCTGAAATATCCTATCGGCTTGAAATTCTGGATTCCATAGAACATGGAGTGGCATTTTTTGACCTAGCTATATAAATAGATGAATGGCCATTTCCGGCTGAATTTGAAATGTTATTCTGAGATTACCTTTGACGTTTCAAGTGTTTAAATCTATGGGTTGATTTTTTTTTGTGTGTAATTCCCAGTTACGTTATGATCATGGTACCCATGAAGCTGTTTTGACTAATAATTTTCTAGTTATGTTTCTTGGCCGGTAAAACTTTTTTTTTTGGTTAACAGTTTAGATAATGTTATAGGTTCAAATTTTTTGTTTGTATGGTTTACATCGACCGAGTTTACTGCTCATTAAATACGTTTAACTGTGCGAACAATTAATTTTGATGTGAAGGCCAAAGGACCATGCTATAATGGCTCATAGCCATGTATAGTTTTATCCGGATAGAAATCGTTAGGCATTTTTTTTCTTATGAAATATTCCGTGCTAAATGTATTACTCTTTTTTTTTACTTCTTCACTAAATTGAGATGTCTGTTCATCTTATTTTTTTATCAGGTCGATTTCTTCAATGCGAGGATTTTTTTTTCTGCTATGACATTTTTTATCGGTTTATGAATCCTTTTCGTTTAATTGTCTATTACATACACTGCCATTTTTTTCTACGACCAACAGTCTGCTTGTAACTTATACACCGCATGCCCTCCTCAGGCCATCGATGACGTGGAGTACTCCTCTACCCGCAACGTGGACTTGTTGGTGTTGGTGCTGGTCCACGACGCCGTGCCAAGCCGCCGCCGCGCCGTGTACTCTATCCTCAGAAACAAAATCAGGGCAGGCCTGCAGTACGACGCCTTGCTCAAGAACACGCTCTCTGACAACCCTGCGGTGAGTAACGGTACTTGGGCGCGCCTCTTAGGAGGTCCAGGTGAGCGCCTCACTGGGCGGCACCATAAATTGTTTCCAGGAGACCCGTCCGTGAGCACATTTGCAAGTCTATTCGCACTCTCATTGGACTAACTCGAGTACTGTGGGGTAAGCTTGGAGGACTTACTGTTGCCCCGTTCCAGGTGATGCGCGAGTACTTCGACAGCATCAAGAAGCTGGCAGCGATGATGATACGCTCTCCCGAGCCTGCCTTTTGTCAGTTTGGAGTCACGCTTTACAGGTGAGAGGCTGCCGGCAATACTGTATGGCATCATTCTCGAATCTGATTACTTAATAAATCATCTTTTTGTTTCCTAAATTTAGCATAAATTCAAATGTTACTTTAAAGAATCTCTATTCTTGAAGATTGTAAAAAAGGCATTTTAAGCTACAAACATTTTTTATTTAGATGAAGTGTGGTTGACAGCTCTCTCCCTCTAAGCGCGTCACTAGTAATGTGTTGTTGCTTTTTGTACTGAGATGAAGTGTGGCTGACAGCTCCCTCCCTCTAACCGCGTCACCAGTAATGTGTTGTTGCTTGTTGTACTGATATGAAGTGTGGTTGACAGCTCCCTCCCTCCCTCAAACCGCGTCACCAGTAAAGTGTTGTTCCTTGTTGTACTGAGATGAAGTGTGGTTGACAGCTCTCTCCCTCTAAGCGCGTCACCAGTAATGTGTTGTTGCTTTTTGTACTGAGATGAAGTGTGGTTGACAGCTCCCTCCCTCTAACCGCGTCACCAGTAATGTGTTGTTGCTTGTTGTACTGAGATGAAGTGTGGTTGACAGCTCCCTCCCTCTAAGCGCGTAACCAGTAATGTGTTGTTGCTTGTTATACTGAGATAACCTCCCCTCCCCTCCCCTAGGCATCTGTTAGGTTCACGGGTCGCATGGAGTCACGGCCCAACCGGGGGGGGGGGTTGTGAACATCTTTATTTCCCTTCAGGCTCCCCTCTTCTTCACCCTTTACTATCTCTTTTTTTTTCTCCTATCCTGATTTGCTTGACTTTTTATTTACCTCATTTGCATCTTATGTTTAGTTTAAATTTCCTTAAACTTGTCTCAGACTCCTTCTTAACAACTCTCCTAATAGTCGCTACACACACACACACACACACACATACACACGCATGCACACACAGACACACACACTCAAATATTCCCATACCGGTTCTAACTATTCTCCTTTCGGGTGTCAAATAACAGCCAAGATGCGCTCTTTCTTTCATGTAACCTTTTTCTACAACTGTTTCTCCTTCTTCTACTTTCCATTCTTGCTATTCTCATGCATGAAATTCCCTACACCTAGTGTAGATCTCACGCTTGGGATCCCCGTTTTTCTGTCTTTTCTTCTTCTTCTCCCTTAGCAGGTGTTGGAGCGCGTAGCCCGTACCTTGAGGACTATTGCGGATCCTTGGGGCTCTGAAGCAGGGTAGGTAGTGTGTTATTCCTCCTTACTGCCATCCGGGGAGTGCTAGGACCATATGACCTTAGCACCTTGGGAGTTTCTGTACCTCCTGTGGCACCCGTACATACCATGGACGTTCGCCGCGTAAAGGACTTTGACTTTGCGCAGTAGAAAACCTTAACTCAAACATTGAAAAAGAAGAAAAACAAAGACTAACTTGATGCAGCACTGTTTGCTGGTTTGACATTCAGCGCCAGAAGGACGATGACTCCAGCGCGCTAGAAAGCATCGTCACTCTAATCTTGTATTGAGATGAAGTGTGGTTGACAGCTCCCTCCCTGTAAGCGCGTCACCAGTAATGTGTTGTTGCTTGTTGTACTGAGATGAAATGTGCTTGACAGCTCCCTCCCTCTAACCGCGTCACCAGTAATGTGTTGTTGCTTGTTGTACTGAGATGAAGTTTGGCTGACAGCTCCCTCCCTCCCTCTAGGCTCGTCACTAGTAATGTGTTGTTGCTTGTTGTACTGAGATGAAGTGTGGCTGACAGCTCTCTCCCTCTAAGCTCGTCACTAGTAATGTGTTGTTGTTTGTTGTACTGAGATGAAGTGTGGCTGACAGCTTCCTCCCTCTAACCGCGTCACCAGTAATGTGTTGTTGCTTGTTGTACTGAGATGAAGTTTGGCTGACAGCTCCCTCCCTCCCTCTAAGCTCGTCACTAGTAATGTGTTGTTGCTTGTTGTACTGAGATGAAGTGTGGCTGACAGCTTCCTCCCTCTAAGCTCGTTACTAGTAATGTGTTGTTGCTTGTTGTACTGAGATGAAGTGTGGCTGACAGCTCCCTCCCTCTAAGCTCGTCACTAGTAATGTGTTGTTGCTTGTTGTACTGAGATGAAGTGTGGCTGACAGCTTCCTCCCTCTAAGCTCGTCACTAGTAATGTGTTGTTGCTTGTTGTACTGAGATGAAGTGTGGCTGACAGCTTCCTCCCTCTAACCGCGTCACCAGTAATGTGTTGTTGCTTGTTGTACTGAGATAAAGTGTGGCTGCAAGCTTCCTCCCTCTAAGCTCGTCACTAGTAATGTGTTGTTGCTTGTACTGAGATGAAGTGTGGCTGACAGCTCCCTCCCTCTAAGCTTGTCACTAGTAATGTGTTGTTGCTTGTTGTACTGAGATGGTGTGTCTGACAGCTCCCTCCCTCTAAGCTCGTCACTAGTAATGTGTTGTTGCTTGTTGTACTGAGATGAAGTGTGGCTGACAGCTCCCGCCCTCTAACCGTGTCACCAGTAATGTGTTGTTGCTCGTTGTACTGAGATGAAGTGTGGCTGACAGCTCCCTCCCTCTAAGCCCCTCACTAGTAATGTGTTGTTGCTCGTTGTACTGAGATGAAGTGTGGTTGACAGCTCTCTCCCTCTAAGCGCGTCACCAGTAATGTGTTGTTGCTTGTTGTACCGAGATGAAGTGTGGTTGATTGCTCCCTCCCTCTAAACCGCGTCACCAGTAATGTGTTGTTGCTTGTTGTACTGAGATGAAGTGTGGTTGACAGCTCTCTCCCTCTAAGCGCGTCACCAGTAATGTGATGTTGCTTGTTGTACTGAGATTAAGTGTGGTTGACAGCTCCCTCCCTCTAACCGTGTCACCAGTAATGTGTTGTTGCTTTTTGTACTGATATGAAGTGTGGTTGACAGCTTCCTCCCTCTAAACCGCGTCACCAGTAATGTGTTGTTGCTTGTTGTAGTGAGATGAAGTGTGGTTGACAGCTCCTTCCCTCTAAGCGCGTCACCAGTGATGTGTTGTTGCTTTTTGTACTGATATGAAGTGTGGTTGACAGCTCCTTCCCACTAAGCTCGTCACCAGTAATGTGTTGTTGCTCGTACTTGTACAACATTCGTTGTCAGACGATGAATATTTTAATATTACGAAATTGGGCAATCAAGAAGTATCTATTATCTTCAAAGCTAATAATGAATAATTCCAATTATTCATACCTGTTGTATTTATGGATCCTATTGTCCAATATAGGTCGCGTTTGACTAAATATTAAAGACGATATACTCTAGGGTTAGATATTTACTGTGGAACTTGAATTTTTGATTATGAGGAAAATAACATGAAATTGATATTCAAGGTGTTAAATTCAACTCTCTGACCTCTGTTGAATCCTTCTCACCCATTATTGATGTAGCGCATTGGTAAAAAAATAATCATTCCAGTCACACAGGTCACAGCCTTCTCCCCAGTCTCACCCTTCCCCGCAGTAGTAACCCAGGTCACAGCTTGTCTTTCCTCCCCCGTCTCTCTCTTTCCCCCTCAGCAATAACCCAGGTCACAGCTTACCACGCCTCCCCCTACCCTCCTTAGCAGTAACCCAGGTCACAGCTTATCTCACCACCCTCGTCACCCCTTCTATGTCGCTCAAATTCTATCTTTTCCTCTTCCCCGCCAGCGTGGTGTTCGAGGTGTCTAGCGGGGGGCTGCAGCAGGAAATTGTGGTGGCGCTGCTGGCGCACCTCGGCGACGACCAGCACGTTAGGCTGGCCGCCCTCACGCTGCTCGCCAACCTCGCACACCAACACACACACGCCATGGCACGCTTTGCTATATTCCTTAAGGTATGAGCTCCTCCTAGGCATTAGTTAGTTCACGGGCCGCACGGACTCGCGGCCCAACCAGAGGGGGTGAACACCCATATTTCCCTCCACACTCATCTTCACTCGTCACTATCTCTGTTCTCTCCCATCCTGAATTTTATCTTTCATATAGCTAACTCATTTGCATCTTAAGTATAGTTAATTTGTTAACGTATCTCAAACTCCACTTAACAACTTTCCCAATAGTCGTTGAACATACACACGCGCGCACACACCGGTCTCAATTTTTCTCCTTTCGGGTCAGTTAATAAAATCAAAGTTACGCTGTCGTTCATGCAACCCTTTTTTTATGACGCCTCCTTTTTTTCTGTCCAATCCTACTGTTCTTATGCGTGAGATTCTTTACACTGAGTGTAGATCTCATGCATGCCAGCCCCCGCACCCTGTCTCTTCTTTATCTTCCCCATCAGCAGGTGATAGAGCGCATTCCTCGCGATACTTCAAAGACGACCGCTAATCCTTTGGTTTCTGGAGCAGGGTAGGTTGGACGTTGATCCTTTTTACCACCCGAAAAGCACTAGGGACCATATGGCCTTGGCACCTTCAGGTGTTCCTGTATCTCCTGTGGCACCCGTGCTTTGACATTCGCTGCGTAGAGGATATTGACTTAACGCAGTAGCAAACTCAAGTAATCTAATGACAAAATTGTTTCAACTTGATGTAGCACTAGAGGCTGGTTTGAAGTTCAGCGCTTTAGGACGCTGACTCCAGTGCGCTGAGAAGCCTCGTCTCTAATCTAATGGTTATAGGCAAAATCTGTGAACGACAGTGGCTTATTGCATCGCTAATTAAGGATTTGACGTTTGACACTCACAGGGCATTGACTCGACTGCGCTAGCGATCCCGGTTTCTCTAATCTAAAGGACGGAGCGGAGAATTAAGCTGGCGAGTAGAATCAATAGAGCGAGCTTTAAACCACGGATTATGCGCCAACGTCCATCTTTCTGGACGGCTTTTCTTATCAGTAAAGTTGGTGAAACAGAGCTCACCATAACCTAACCTGTCTAAATAGGAACAAAAACTGTGTATAAATTTACTTGAAGTGTAATCATCCTAAAATTTGTCCTGCAGAAACTGTCTTGGGTAAAATGTGTTCCGTTTTCTAAGTATTTTCTACAAAAAGAATCCTAAAAAATTAGTATTTGTTAAGGTATACCGTTCTCATAGCCCCCTTCTTGCTGTGAGACGAGTTGGTAGGATACGAGTGAATGTTTGCATCTGCAGTCATCATATTTCCTTAACAATTCTGCGACGTCTAACACTCTTCCCTTGTTGTCAGAGTTCCCTGAAGCTGCTGGAACGCTAGATCCTCTAGGAGAGCTGCTGCTGATAATAACCTTTCCCTTGTACACAGAGCTCTCTGGAGCAGCTGGAGCGCCTAAGCCTTCAGGAAAGCCGGTGTCTGCTAGACGCCGTGAGCGCCGTGGCTGCCAGTGACCCCGACACCGCCCTGCACGCAGACCTTGCCATACACACCCGCAAGCTGCTCAATCACGGCGACATCAGGTGGGCTACAGGCACTCAGGAAGTTGTCCTATACTCAATGTAATGCTGTAATATCATGTGGACGTGATGACATATGGCCCCGGCACCTTTGGGACTACTGCGGTCCCTGATGCATATATTCCGAGTAATTCAAAAATTGTGATTATTTTTATGTTCGGTGCGAAATGATTTCGTCACTTCCAGTCAATAAATCCCATTAATAGAGGCAGTCTACCATGCCGTGTTTACCTTTATGTATACTTCATGATTTCTATGCCAGAAGAATCAACTGATTATGATGCTTGTTAGTATTTGTCCATGTTACATATTTGTACTACCGTTAAACGTATCAGTGGCAGCAAAACGCTAACCTGTTTGGTATACGACTGGATCGAGCGGCTAAAAACGTGGTAGGTTTGCTATGAGATTTTAGCAAATTATCATACCCTTTTTGTTCAGATACAACCCTACTCTAGGCATCTGTTTGGTTCACGGGCCGCACCGAGTCACGACCCAACAGGTGTTGGGTGAAAACTCTTATTTCCTTTCAGACTCTTCTTCATTCCTCACACTTTCTCATTTTCTCCCCATCTTGAATTTGCTTGTCTTTTACTTTCCTGATTTCCATCGTTTATTTAATTAAAATTTCCTTTAACTTATCTCAAACTCCCAGTAAAAACTGTCCCATTAGTCGTTACACGTGCGCGCACAAACGCATGCGCCACACAATTAGGTTCTTAAGGTGTGTTTTGGGCGTTGGATGCCCTCGGCCATGCTGGTGCACTGCCGACGCCGCCGATACAGACACACTCCCTCTGTTCTAAATTCTATTCTTTCGTGTGGCTAATAAGAGTCAAATTGCGCTCTATATATCATGTAGCCTTTTTCTATGACTCCTTTTTCTTTTTTCCTTTCTTGCTGTTCTTATGCACGGGAACCTCGTTTCCGGTCTCTTCTCTGTCTGCTCCCTCAGCAGGTGTTCGGGCGCATTGCCCTCGGCACCTTGAGGACGACTGCAAACCCTTCGGGCTCTGGAGCAGGGTAGGTTGAGTGTTAAGCTTCATTTCAACCACCCGGGAAGGGCTGGGACCATATGATACAGACACTAGGCCGAATCCCCCAGGATGGCGCACCACACACCCTCGCTCGCTCACACTCGCACAACTTGGTCCTTTTGCGCCAAAGGGTCCGGTCGGAAACCCCGCAACATACTCTGGGTCACGAGTGCGGTTCGAGGTCCGTGTCAGCAGCAGGACCATATGGCCTCAGAATATTAGTTGCTATACCTCCTCAGGCACCTGTGTATATCTTTGACATTCGCCGCGTGAAGAAGGTTGATTTTATGCTGTAGTAAACACAACTCTAATCTAATTGAAAAATTGTCTGTGACTTGGTGCAGCACAGTTTATAGGTTTGACGTACGGCGCCAGAAGGACACAGACTCCCGCACGTTATTAAGCCTCGTCACTCTGATCTAATCGTGCCCAGATACAAGCGGCTGGGCGTGCTGAGCGCGGTGCTGACACTCAAGAACTCTCATGACCCGAACGCGTCGACGTCGTCCAGCAGCGGCAGCGTTGGCAGCTTGACGGGTGCGGGGTGCGGAGAGGACGTGTTGGAGGTGGTGTGGGCCTGCACCGCCCACTCTCCCCCTGCTTCAGCGCTGTTTATGGACGAGCTTGCTTCCACCATACTCAGGGACGGCATCAACACCAGGCTGGAGGTGACAGGGTTAATGCTGCTGCTAACGAGAATTAGGAGCTGAAAGGCTGGTCGCTATTCGGTATGTGTTGGAGTCTATGGAGAAAAGTGTGAGAGGCGTCTTGTCGTCGGTCCCTCCCCCTTCCTTCGTGGGATGTGTTACGACCTTAGTTCTACTTCGCTTGTGAATCACGTAAGTTATGCTGATCTTAGCATTACAATAGTGCATAGCTTGTACTGCGTTACTATTGTAACTAAATCACTATTTTATCGGTCAAGTTTAAAAATCCCCGAAGATGTTGTAAACGGTATCAAAATGAGTCAGAAAAGGAAGGAAAGAGACAAACTGAAGATCTCAAGCAAAAGCCAGAACTGGATGAAAGAGACATTTGAAAATATTTAAATACCTTTGATGAAGAAGACAAAGCAACTGCAAAAGAGGCATGCACGCGATGAAGTTATTGATGTGGCAAATGCAAGATTTTTAAATGGCTTGAAGCACTAAGACATGGCTGAGCCAATGAGCTCGGTTGATGCTGGATGGTGTTGCGAAGCGTAAAAGCATGACGAGGAAAACGACCCTGCCATCGAAAAGATGGAGAATAGACTACATACACGGGAAAAGAAACTATCTTCTGTAATATCAATATCATTAAATGTTATTATCTACGAGTTCAGCAATAAATTCTGTAGCGTGTACATGTAACAGCATGTAACAAAGCAAGTTTAAAACATAAGACAGTGGTGGGGTCTGACATTCCTACCCATGTCTGTCAGATTGGCTTGAGGAGGGCGATAATTTTTTTCCAATTACGCGAAGTAATTAATATTCGTATGGTATTTTTTCTCGCACAGTAACTAAATATTAAACTTGATGTGATTGATGTCAAGCTAAACGGTAATATTCAGTTGCAATTCATCCCGCTACTAGAGGAACAATCTTAAATAGCATTCAGTTGCATAATTTTGACTATTTTTCATGTTATATGTCACTTTTTGGTCACTATTATATCACAAAAATTACCAGTTAGGCGATATTTGTGCAAAATGTTGTACTTTTTACTGATTTTGAGACTCCAGACCAGTACGTGCCTTGTCATAGGTTTGATAGTCTAATTCAACCCATGGTGGGGGATTTGACGCTCATCCAAGCCAATTATAATTGTCCGCGCACTGTTTGAGGTAGGGTGTTGTACTCTTTTCCTTTGCAACCTCTCCTTTCCACTTATGCTCTTCTCATGCGTTAAAGTTTCTACCTGAATGAAGATCTCATGAATGGGCTGCATGTTTCCCATCTCTTCTGTTTTTCCGTCATTGAGGGACTTGGGCCGTAGAACACTACTCACCCTATCTAGAATATCAAATGTCTGCCTTCACAGCGGTGGCTGAGCGGCAAGCTGGAGGAGGGCTTCGAGAGTGTGTTTATCCAGGACCTGGAGAGCGACACGCCGCCTCTGGTCACCCGGCATACCGACCTACAACTGGACCTCGCCTTTGATCTGGAAGGTCTGCATTTGTCGTTGAAGCTATCACTGTACCACTAGGACGGTCTTGCAACTCGTGGTGTAAGGCCAAGTGATGCAAATTCTATTTATCCGTTCATTAAGTGACTCACCATCAATAGCTTATCTCACTTTATTCGAATTACTCGTTGTGACAACAAATATCAGCTATGTTGTTCAATTTCTAACTAAGTTGATGTCTCCAAGTAATAGACCCCCAAGAGTGGGGTGTTTCCATCTTGCTGTTCTACACACTCATTTCAATGATTGGGTCTGTGTTTCGTAGTAAGACCCCAAGAGTGGGATGTTTCCATTTTATTGTACAAAACACTCATTTCAATTATTATTATTATTATTTCATTTATTTCCATCGTCTAGCAATGGGTTTTCAATTTTTAGGTTTAATACATCAAATTTAATTTTCAAATGCGCCAATTGAATTAGCGAAACGAGAGATAAAAATGAATCCGTGACAGCTGCTCTCCTATCGGCGGCCGGTTTGTACTGCATGTTGCAAAATATGAACTCACATTATATGCTATTGCTAATCTCATTAACTAATATTTTTAAGTAAGAAACACATGGACATTGGTTTGATGAATCCAAAATGGATATATCATAGCTCATCTCTAGTGGGCGGCTGGCTCGAACTCATGGACCAAAATGTAATTCGCAATATACCGTCAAACCTACACATACACGTATGCATATATATAAACTTATGAGAAAAGACTAAGGCACCCTGGCTGTATGTTTGACAACGCCACTGTCAGAAGAAATAATGATGATAATGATCTTCTTGTATAAATTGAGTCAATGTTTGGTAGTAAGACCCGCAAAAGTGGGATGTTTTTACTTTATTGTACAAAACATTCATTTGAATGATTGGGTCTATGGTTCGTAGTAAGACTAATCTGAGTCCGCTTGCGTGTTTGTCTTGAAGTGGAATAATTTGCATTGAGCCGTTCCCTTCATCCCTAATATTTTTAATGCTCAGGTAGTTCTTTATAAAGATAAAAGTAGTTTTGTTTAGTTCTTTTCCGGCCTTATGGAGACAGTCGATCAGTTCAGCTGCATAGTAGCATTCTATTCTTATGACACAATATATGTGTTATTTTAAACGCAGTTTCCTATGCATGGCGAGATATGATGGGGCATCTTATTTTTTCAGAAGAAATGAGTGTAGGGATATCGAATCCCAGGTTCATCTAATCGAATGTCGGTGTAAAGGATGCATATATGTACTCTCCTTGCTGCAATAAGTTATATTTATGTGACATAAACCTACCAGTTCAGAATCAATGAGCAATTGCTCAAAGGTATTACATCACCATTGGTACAGATACAGACACTAGGCCGAATTCCTCAGAAAAGGGGGTGGCCGACGGCAGGGCGCACCTCACTCCTCTCCTAGACTCACACAACTTAGCCCTTTTTGCGCTAGAGGGCCCCGCCGAAAGACTCCGCTACGCACCCTCTGGGTCATGAGTGCGGTTCGAGGTCAGTGTCGGCAGCAGGGCCCGACAGTGTGACTGATTTACCCCTGCCGCCTCAGGATGACCGCCCGCTTCCTCCGCCTTTGACCATCCCGTCTCTCAACGAGATACCAAGGGCGGTAAAGAACATCAAGGCAGCGTCAACAATCATCCTTTCACAATCATTCTCTACTCGCTCATCAGTGCACGCTCTCTCGCTACCTCCACATTCAAGTCTCTACTTCCTAACGCCTGCGTCACACCATCCATCTACCCAAACTTCGGTCTCCCTCTAGGCCTACGACCACTCGCCTCTGCCTTCAACACCCTTTTCACCAATCTCCCTTCATCCATCCTCACCATGTGCCCTTACCATCTCAGAGCACGCGAATCCACTCTGTCCTCTAACTCCTTCACCATCCCCGTTCTGATTTGAACCACGTCGTTGGTTATCCGGTCTTTCAGCGTCACTCCAGCCATGCTTCTCAAACATTTTGTTTCGAAGTCATTCAACCTTCTTTTCTCATCTGCTGTCACCCCCAAGTCTCAGCTCCGTAGAGCGCAGTTGGGACTACTACACTCTCATACAGCTGTCTATTTGCTTCCAGCCCCAACGTCCTGCAGCTCAATACGCTCTTCAGTGCCATTGGTGCTTATTGATAATATCCTTATCTTGTGCTACAGTTCGAGGATTATCTCCTGCTTTTTACTATTTTCGACCTAACAAACCTTTCACGGTACATGAATCATTATTTTGCAGTCGAAGAACAAGCAGTGATTGCACTCAACCTCGGTGTGCTGGTGGAGAAGTTGGAAGCTCACCGGCGAGAGGAAAAAACCAACACTCGCTCCGTAGCCGCTGACTCTCTCAGTTCCGGTTCTGCTGCCACCCATAAAGAGTACGTTGTTGTGGCGGTTGGTTCTTGCCATGGCATGAGTGTGATGAAGAATGAGTAACACTACCGAGCCAAAAACTTAATTTGTATCTTAACTTCTCCCTCTTCCTGAGGCATCTGTTAGGTTCTTGGGCCGCAGTGAGTCGCAGACCTTTTGGCCCAACACCCTTATTTCCCTTCACCTTCACCCTTCACTATCTCTCCATTTCACCATCCTGAGTAAGCTTGACTTTTATTTATCCCGTCAGCATCTTATGGTTTTCATTAACATTTTTTAACCTCTCTCTCTTGACCACTATCCCAATTGTCGTGGCATACCGCTGCCTAATTTATTTATTTTGCGTTGTTGATAGCATGCAACCATTTTTCTACGGCTCACCTCCTTTTGCTTATTTCCATTTTTGCTGTAGCGTTACCGAGTGGAAGGAGGTGTCTTCAAGGTTCATGTGGGTAAAAGTTGTATTAGGCGTAGAAAGATGGGTATTGTGAGGGCGTACGGACCTTGTAGCACTAGGAGTGAAGAGGAGAGGAAACAATTTTGGACTGACATGAGTGAGTGTATATGAGAGTTTTGGAGGTCAATTCAATTTGATTGTCAGGGTGATCTTAGTGCGAGAATTGAAGATGTAGTGGGGGAAAATGTGATAGGGAGGTATGACGTTCCCGGTAGAAATGAGTGGAGAAAACGATAGGTCTTTGCATGGAGCAGGAGTTGTTTGTCGGAAACCGGTTGTTCGAGAAGCGAGATATCCAAAAGTACACATGGTGTCACCCTAAATGGAGAACTCTTGGAGGAAGTTCAGTGTTTTAAGTATCTGGGCTCCTATGTGGAGAAAACTGAACTAGTGGAAACTGAAGTGAAGGCGCGAGTGAAGGAGGGATGTAAAGTGTTGGGTGCACTAAAGAGTGTAATGAGCTGTAGGACGTTGGGGATGGAAGCAAAGAGAGGGCTGTATGAGGGTGTTGTTGTCCCAACTGTACTCTACGGAGCGGAGGCTTGGGGGGTGAGAGCAGAGGAGAGAAGAAGGTTGAATGTTTTCGAGATGAAGTGTTTGAGGAG
>SDVV010016555.1:0-14218 GCA_016164225.1 Gammarus roeselii
TAATTTTTAATAAGAAGAGGTATACTAGCGCTTCAACAAGCATTATAAGCACGAAGGAACATACGAGAGGGGGGCTAAAATCAATATTAAAATTACACAATTTGAATAGAAAATAAACACAAAGGGGAATAAATTTTCAAAACTTTTCGGGAATATATCCCATCATCAGTTGGAAGGATGATGCTATTCATTTCTGCATGCGAGGCCAATACAGCCAATGGTTAGGCTTGGTTGCTAGACCACCGCCGACGATGGAGTAGTCACAGCATCATTGCGGGAGTGGACGTGTATAAACTGGACCAATTCCAAGGCGGCAGCAGAGCTAGTTACCTTGATGACGTTTGGGAGAGGATTGAGGAAGCAGATCGTCTGGTCCGGTATTAGTAGGATCGGGTCGGGGCTTACTATGTTCTGATTGGTGCATACTATTTGGCTTACTGTGTTCTAATTAGTTGCTTGGAACGGTATAACGTATCATAGCTGACTGCTGAATGAACTCCATCGTCGACGGTGGTCTAGCAACCAAGCCTAACCATCGGCTGTATTGGACTCGCATGCAAAAATAAATAGTATCATCCTTCCAACTGATGATGGAATTTATTCCCGAAACGTTTTGAAAATACATGCCCTTCAGTGTTTCTTCTTCTTTTTAAAATCGTGTAATCTTAATATAAGTTTAAGCCCTTCTCTCGTATATTCCTTCGTGCTTTATAATGCTTGTTGAAGCGCTAGTTTTGATATTGTTGATCCTGTATTTGAGAGGAGTATGGGAGAAGAAACTCATGTCAAGGCCTGAGGAAGCGAATTTTCTGAAAATGTTTGTGTGCTTTCTGTTATTCTGGTCCCTTGGGACATTAACATCAAGGAACGTGATAGAGTGGTTCTGTTCAGTCTCGATAGTGAATTTGATGTTATCGTGTTGTCTATTGAGGTAACCCAAGAATTTCAGAGTATGGGATTGTTCGATACCACCCTTTTCATGTCTAGCGTTGACGTGACATCTCTGTTCACTAAAATAACGATAGATGAAACGACTAAAATCATTTGCCAGATTCTGTTCGATTCACAGATCTAAAACCTTGGTCTATCTAAAGCCGAGTTCAGCGAGCTCCTCAACCTAACATGTAAAGAATCCTACTCTATTTTTGGTGACTCATCGCTCCAGCAGTGTGATGGAGTGCAGATGGGATCCCCATTGGGCCCCACTCTAGCGAACGCTTTCCTTTGCCATTATGAAACCATCTGGCTTAACCAATGCCCAGCAGAATTTATACCAGTTTTTTAAAACGATACGATGACGATACATTCGTCGATCATCTTTACACAATAATCCCATTCTATGAAATCCTAAAACTACCTTAATAGACAACACGCTAACATCAAATTCACTATCGAGACTGAACAGAACTGGTCTATCCCGTTCCTTGATTTTAATGTCTCAAGGGACCAGAATAACAGAATGCCCACAAACATCTTCAGAAACCCCGCTTTCTCAGGCCTGAGCATGAGTTTCTTCTCCCACACTCCTCTCAAATACAGGATCAACAATATCAAAACCTTTATAGATAGAGCATACAACCTTTAGACCTCAACCTATCTTTTCACCAGAAAATGAACTATCTTCGTAATTTCTTCACCAATAATTGCTAACAAAAAAACGTGTTAGAGAAACATTGCCGAAGCTTCCTCAACAGTATCTATTCTAAAACTCCCCAAAAACTAACTGCCAATAAGAAAACTGCTTTTCTAGCTCTACCATTCTATGGCACAAATTCGATTCCGCTATTTACCAACTTGCTTAACACACTTTATGGTTTTTACCCTTAATGAAATTCAACTTACAGATACAGATACAGACACTAGGCCGCATCCCCCAGAAAGGGGGGTGGCCGACAGCAAGGCGCACCTCACACCTTCGTACGCTCACACTCAAACAACCTAGCCCTTTTGTGTTAAAGGGTCCGTCCGGTACCCCCTCAACATACACTCTGGGTCACGAGTGCAGTCCGAGGATCCGTCGTCAGCAGCAGGGTCCGACAGTTTTCACTGGTTCACCCCCGTCGCGTCATAATGGCTGGGCCCCTTCACCCACGACCAACCCGACAGCGGGATGCCAAGGGCGGAAAAACACATCAGAGCAGCGTCAAAATCAACAATTCACAGCCATTCTCCACTGACGCCTGTTTATTGCACGCTCTCTCGCCACCTCCACATTCATGTCTCTCCTTCCCAAAGCCTGCTTCACACCATCCATCCACCCAAACTTCGGTCTACCTCTAGTCCTGCGACCACTCGCCTCCGCATTCATCACCCTTTTCACCTATCTCCCTTCATCCATCCTCTCCAATTGCCCAAACCATCTTAGCACACGCGAATCCACTCTGTCCTCCAACTTTTTCAACATCCCTGTTCTGATTCGAACCACGTCGTTGGTGATCCGGTTTCTCAGCGTTACTCCAGCCATGCTCCTCAAACATTTCATCTCGAAAATATTCAACCTTCTTCTCTCCTCTGCTCTCGCCCCCAAGCCTCAGCTCCGTAGAGCACAGTTGGAACAACAACACCCTCATACAGCACTCTCTTTGCTTCCATCCCCAACGTCCTTCAGCTCATTACACTCTTTAGTGCACCCAAAACTTTACATCCCTCCTTCACTCGCGCCTTCACCTCAGTTTCCACTAGTTCAGTTATCTCCAAATGGGAGCCCAGGTTCTTAAAACACTGAACTCCCTCCAAGAGCTCTCCATTTAGGGTGACACTATCATTGCTCGTATCGACTCATGCACTCGCTCTCACACAACTTAGCCCCTTTGAGCTAAAGGGTCTGGTGAGTAACCACGCACACACACTCTGGGTCACGAGTGCAGTCCGAGGATCCGTTGTCAGCAGCAGGGCCCGACAGTTTTCACTGGCTTACCCCCGCTGCGTCATTATGGCCGGGCCTCCCCCCCACCCACAATCATCTCGACAACGGAATGCCAAGGGCGGGAAAGCACATCAGAGCAGCGTAAAAATCAACCATTCACAACCATTCTCCACTCACGCCTGTTCATTGCACGCTTTCTCGCTACTTCCACCTTCATGTCTCTCCTTCCTAACGCCCGCTTCACACGATCCATCCACCCAAACTTCGGTCCCCCTCTAGGCCTACGTCCACTCGCCTATGACTTCAAGACTTTTTTCCCCAATCTCACTTCATCCATCCTCTCCATAAGCCCCATTCATCTCAGAACACGCGAATCCTCTCTGTCCTCTAACTTCTTCACCATCTCGTTCCGATGCGATCCACGTCGTTAGTGAGCCTGTCACAGCGACACTCCAACCATACTCCTCAAACATTTAATCTCGAAAACATTCAACCTACTTCTCTCCTCTGCTCTCACCCCCCAAGTCTCAGCTCCATAAATCACAGTTGGAACAACGACACCCTCAAACAGCCCCCTCTTTGCTTCCATCCCCAACGTCCTGCAGCTCATTACGCTCTTCATTGCACCGGGCACTTCACACCCCTCCTTCACTCGCGACATCACCTCAGTTTCCACTTATTCAGTCTTCCCCACATGGGAGCCCAGATACTTAAAACATTGAACTTCTTCCAACAACTCTCCATTTAAGAAGACACTTATTTTGCTCGCATCGACTGTCCACGAGCATCTCATTACTTTACTTTAACCCATGTTCACTCAAAGCTTCCTCCTCGCACACACTCTACCAAAACCAGACACTAGCCTACATAGCTTCTCCTCTAAATCCACAACCAGGGCCGTATCATCAGCAAATAGCAACTGGCTCAGCTGCCAACTCCGCCCATTCGCTTCCAACAGCTCCAAGCCCCGACCTAGCACACTCGCGTTCACCTCCCTGACCACTCCATCCATATAGAGGTTGAACAGCCAGGTAGACATTACGCAGCCTTGTCTCAGTCCCATTTTCACTGAGAACCAATCACTCGCCTCACTTCCCACTCTGACACATGCTCGGCTGCCAACATAGAAACTGCAACGCTTTTTACAGATGTCGGCTCACTCCATATAAACGCAACACCCTCCACAGCGCTTCCTTGTTAATCCTGTCGTATGCCTTCTACAGATCCACGAAGGCCCAGAACACATCCTTTCCTTTGGCAAGGTATTTTCACAGACATGTCTCACTGCAAAAAATCTGACCGACACACACTCTACCACTCCTAAAGTCACACTGTTCCTGTCCAATTACGCAGTCCGTACAGTCTCTACTCCTTTTGATCAGCACTCTCCCGTACAACTTACCAACCACACATAACAGACTGATAACTCTCGAGTTGCAGCATTAATTTTTATCGCCTTTGCCTTTATATAGCGGGACAATGCAGGCACTGGGCCACTCAATCGGTGCAACGCCTGCCACAAAACACAAGTTCAGTAACCTCACTATCCATTCGACAATATTAACTCCACCTTTCTTCAGGCACTCGGCCGCTACGCCATCCAGACCAGGGTCTTTCCCTGCTTCCATCACCTCCACCGCCTCCTGCAACTCTTCCCTGGTAATGTCCGCCACAAGTTTTTCTCCCAAAACTGACAACCGAGCACACCACCCACAGCAACTATGTCAGCGTCTCTGTCATCCTCGACAATCAACAACTCATCAAAATACTCGGCCCACCTCTTCCGTACATCAGTTTCCAACAACAACTGACCGTTTTCACCTTTCACCACTTCCTATTTTCCGGTTTCTCTTTTTCTCACCCTCTTCACCTCTTTCTAGAACCTCTTTTTGTTCCTCTCAAAATTCTGGCACAACCGTCTGCCCCACCTGGCATCAGCGGCCAATTTGGCTCTCCTCACCACTCGTTTCACCTTTTTTCTCCTCTCTTTGTAGCTTTCATAAACCACCACCGATTTCTCCTGCAACCACTCATCAAACGCTCCTCTTTTCCGTGCCACCACCAGTTTGACCTCTTCGTTCCACCACTCGTAACCTTTCTTTCTGCACCCGCCCACATGGCGCGCACCACACACCTTCTTCGCACACCTCAGCAACGCATCCCTTAACGTCTCTCATTCTTCCTCCACATCTCTCAGGTCCTGTCCTCTCACATTATCATATTCTTCCCTCAACGCCTGCTGGAATTCCTCGGCTATACTTCTTACATTCAGTCCACTCACTTTCTCTACCTCTCTTCCTCCTCCCACTCGCTTGTTGCCCTTCCACTTCTGCTCCACTCTTAATCTACCTTCCACCAGCAGATGATCAGACACTCCTCCACCCTCCCCTCTCAACACCAGCACATCCAACAGCCTCCCCACCACTCTCCTCAATATCAGCACAAAATCCATCAGTGCTCTCTCCACCACTGCACCACAAGCCATCTTTACCTGTGTGTACTTGTGGATAGCTCGCATCTTGAACAAACTGTTCCCGACCAACAACTCCTGCTCCATACACAGACCTATCAGGTTTTCTTCACTGTCATTTCTACCGGGAACGCCATACCTTCCTATCACATTTTCCACCACTAGATCTCCCACTCTAGCATTTAGGTCCAACTCTAGCATTTAGGTCTACTCCCGGCTACGGGGCGCCCTTTTAGTCACCTTCTACGACACGCGGTGGATACGGTAGCAGGATTCTAACGCCCCGGCTACAAGCCACCATCTTTGATTTAATTTGCCATACCGTAAATTAAATCAGATACAATTATTGCGACCTATCACAAGGACGTTGACCTTTTAGGAAACAATGCCAACAAATTACAACACATTAAATATGCTGTGGGAAAACAAGAAATGGATACGTTTCAAACCTAATTGTCAGATAATGGAAGGGATTAAAAACAAACCGCTGCAAACGAATTTAGTAATCATTATCATGGTCTTAAATGATGCACAAAAGATGGTCAAAACTTGCAGACCCTTCGATGAAACAAACTGGAAAAGCAAACTTCCTCCATCACTTAGACCTAACACAACATAACTATATCACACAGAGAACCGCCAGACCGCCAAATATGGTTGAAGTGGTTGAGTGACCAAGTTAGAACAAAGCTCTAATGTTCCGTTGTAAGCATACTGATTAGAGTTGGAAAAAAACGAGGATCCATTCATGTTAGACAATTACCATACATCATTAGGTATCGTTTATGTTAGACAATTACCATACATCATTAGGTATCGTTTATGTTAGACAATTACCATATATCATTAGGTATCGCTTAAACACCAACATATGCAAACCCGCGAACACATCAAAGATTGAAGTGGCTGTCTAAGACCTATAGGCAAAGGTTCCTCTGAAGGACGTCTCCAAGTAGTAGTTGCAACATGGTACATGACCATTCGTTAGTTAGACGTAGCGACAGATTTAAGAAATTTGAAATAGTATTCATTCTAGAAAATGTAATGTATTACATACAATCAGTCCGGATACCACCATAACAGGGATTAGGTACACGCGTTTTGTTCCTCTCGTCAGCAACGAGGAACAAAAACAACAAACCTAACCCCAATCCCTAGCACATGTTCAATAACAACTGGCGCTATTAAACTTTTATGGGTTCGACCGTCAGCTGTCGATGAAGCGGTCGAGGGCCAAGTGAAGATGGCTCAGCTCTACGGCCTGGTCAATGGATTTATCTTCTATAAATGTCCTACTTTTCTCACTGCTGTAACAAAACATATTCAATGCATGCATAACCCTAAAACGTTTAGTTAGTCATTCTACGTATGCTCATTATGCTTGTGTCTTTGCGTGCTTGTGCTCGTCACATCATACAGCTCGTATACCCGGTTATTCGCCTACTTTTTGTAATGCACTTCCGCCCCTGATGCCTGCTCGTTGTTCATTCTGGTTCTGGAAAGCATGTGACCGTTGAGTGGTAGGTAGTTTTGCTTTTGGCAATTGGTTCTGGATAATGAACCAAGGAGTTTTACGTGTCATGGGGTCAATGCACATTCTGTCAAGTAACTCGAGTAGGAAATTTAATCAAGAGTCAGCAAACATCAGCAACCTTCTACTCAGTTCGTCTTGGCGTATTTTCGTCACCTTCTCTGTGTCCAACCACCTTGATGACTTGAACTTCAAGCCGCACTCCAAGTTATCCCTTGACAACGCTGCTACAAACCCCTTTCCCTAGGATCGTGCGGATCCCAGGTTGACAACAACCCCAATCCTCAACAAGTTGCCTTCTTCCTAGGTCATGTCACTAGCCTACTCACAAATCCCGTTACGTGTGCCTCATAAATCAATACCAACACAGTTGGGAATCAACCTTTTTCATATTTTATTTCCTGCATCACTGCTTAGAAATGTGTTGAGATTACCTCCATATCCGTCGACGTCAGACCATCCTAACCATTCCTAGTGGCTAAGAGCTCATCGATCAGTATCCTCGACTCGTGGCTAAGTCCCACTAAATCAACCTTTCAAACCAAAACTGGGTATACCAACCAAATGTAGAAGGGATGCGTGCGCTAGATTTCTACCATCTTTGATCTGGGACCGGACTCTCAAAACTCTGTTACGGACACCTAGAAGTGCAAAAAGGCACACATCCCCATTTCAAATATATGGAGAAACTAAACGTATTGGATGGAGACGCTGAAGCAGGGACCCGACTGGGACTACACAAGAGGAATATCAGTCTGCCGAGAGACTGTAGAAGACAGTTGTCCCTACAAGTTGCTGAAGCAGGGACCCGACTGGGACTACACAAGAGGAATGTCCGTCTGCCGAGAGACTGTAGAGGACAGTAATCCCTAGAAGTTGCTGAATCAGGGACCCGACTGGGACTGCACAAGAGGAATGTCCGTCTGTCGAGAGACTGTAGAGGACAGTTGTCCCTACAAGTTGCTGAAGCAGGGACAGGAGTAGGTATGTAGTCTAAAACGCCCTGGAAATAAGTGCGTCTAAAACGCCCTGGAAATAAGTGCGTCTAAAACGCCTTGGAAATAAGTGCGTCTAAAACGCCCTGAAAATAAGTGCGTCTAAAACGCCCTGGAAATAAGTGCGTCTAAAACGCCCTGGAAATAGGTGATGCAAATATGCTTTTGTGAAGGAATTAGATAGGTCTTAATTAGTGACTGCACATATGCTTTGTGAAGGAATTAGATTGGCGATAATTAGTGACTCCATATATGATTTGTGAAAGAATTAGACACGCGATAATTAGTGACTCCATATATGCTTTTGTGAAGGAATTAGATTGGCGATAATTAGTGACTCCATGTATGCTTTGTGAAGGGATTAGATTGGCGAAAATTAGGGACACCAAGACGCAAATGTGAAGGAATTAGATTGACGATGACTAGATCTTTGAACCTTTCATCGAGTGTATTTGTTAGGATGTATGTTATTTGTTAATGTGTCTGACTTAATTGCTTTATATCTCGGACATTGTAGTTTTATGTGAAGCCAAATTGATCTAATGGTCAAGGTAGTTACTGATGGTACATAGAGATACCATGAACGCAAGTTTTTTGTGAGTCGGCCGATGTATTTGTTAGGATGTATGTTATTTCTTAATGTGTCTGACTTAGTCGCTGTATATCTCGGGCAATGTAGTTATATATTTATTTTCTTCTATTCTGGTCAAGTGAGTAACTTACGGTTCATAGAGACTGCCCGTGACGGGTGGGGTAGAGGGGAGGGGTTGACCGGAGTCAGGCGGTGTCCAAACCGCAAATGGTAATTAGCTTGATGGTCTTTATATGTCAACTGTCACACAATGATCTTATCTCGAGATATATGGTCCTCTTGGAGAATTGTTTTTCCTACGATATCTTTCAGATTCCATTCGGTATCTTATTGCTTTTATTTACGATTGCTTACGTACGGATTATATAGATGTAGGTTATTAGGTCTTATCATCGATATTTATATGATTGTATTGAAATATTTCGCACGGTAAGATATATATTACTTTGTTTGTTATTGAATGACTCATTTGAATAGAAATTTTTACTGCTCAAACCTGAATTGTTAGGATATTCGATATAGTTATGCAAGAAATGTGGGTATATATTAGGAGAGCATAGCTAGTTGTGCTTTATTAGACTCATTTTCGGAGGTTGTTTTGATGGAGGTTTTAGCGGTGAGATGCTTGAAGCCAGCTTGATGTTGGATATAGGCTATGAACATTTACAGGTTACAACATGTTCATGTCGATGTGCTTTCATATTTTTCACGCAAAAGTGTCCTCGGGTGATTGTATTTCTGTGGATTATCGATACGACCGCAATCCTAATTATCTTCGTATTTTTTTTACGGTATTATTTCACATGAGTATTTTACTGTTTTGCTACCCTTAGCTGCTGGTCTGAGGCCTCGGACATGCAAGCATCATACTGTAACACGTTGGTTGCAAGCAAACGATCTCACTCGGGTATTCGTTGGTCGTTTCACTTTTTCATTAGTCCCAGCAGTCATTTATTTGTTGCATCGTACAAATGTTTTTGTGTTGGGGTTCTTGGAGAAGTCCATGTATTCAGTCAGAGACGATTACCGCATTTTCAGTGTCAATATCGGGGTTAACCTTTAAACTGGAGACTCATGCCAGGCTCATTATTGGTTTAATCCAGGATGTGACTTTGCTTGATGTTGTTCAGAGTCGATGGGTGAATCAGATGCAAGATATGTCTGAAGTATTATGCGTGACTGGAATAGGTCTAGAAATTTGTTATAGATTTGAATGGTATCGTAGTAAAAAATAGCGTTATTCTCATGATCTCAGAGTTAAATGTCAGATATTTTGGAGGAATATGTGTTTAAGAGGTGCAAGTCCATTATGCATCTCTATGGAATTTTCGTTATTGATCCCCTGCAAATGTATACTTTAACATTTAGAAGACGATTTAGTGAATGGAGGGGTCTTAGACCATTTATGGTTTGGCTACCCTTCACCTAATGAGATATATTTATCTACGATTGCTGAGGGAGCTGTATACAACTTCAATTAGCTTAATATCTATCACATTTTCAACGTAAGGCAAGAGGCGTTTTAGTGCATTTCAATGCTTGTTCAATCGAGTTAAATTTAGGGTATTGCAAACAAGCCGCCGTGGCCGAGTGGTTAGCGTATCCGACTGCAGTGTCAGCCTCTGGTGCTGCATGTCGCGAGTTCGAGCCTCGGCAGGGACACGGCGGTCTTGTGGCGGGGAGATTTGGCTCCTCCCCCCTCAGTGTCTGCCTAGCTTAGTCACCCCCCTAACTAGGGGGAAACGGCTGTATGTCTATACATACACTATACATTGCAAACAAAGATTTATTAGATATATTAATTTTATTGATAATAGATTTTGACATAATTAAATATACATATATATAAATGGGATATCATTTTACGAAAACATAACATTTTCAGACCAAAAATTTGACGTGAGCATCTTCGCGAAACTAAAATAATGTCTTCGACCTCGCTCTCTTGTGTTATCTTGATCCTTAGTACCAGTGACAGTCTGTGGGTTCTTTATCAATGACGTATATTTTTTCCTTACCTGAAGCTATCAACTCGTCTTATCGGTGTAGGATTTATCATCTGGGTGTGTTTTTTTCTCTGATCTATTGGTGTTCGAGACTAACGCCCTTAGTACACATTTTAGATAAACGAGGACCTTAGGGAGAAGTGTATGCAATACTTGTAATCCTAGCCTTGTATCCAAAACTTTGTTTATAGTCTTCAGCGAGCTTTTTATAGACGGTATTTTAATCACTATTACATGTTTGTGACATGAAATCATTTCAGATTTTCTTCTTGCTATTATCCACATTTCCATTCATTATATTCCCGCAGATATCCGAAATATACCCAATTCTCCTTGCATTCAAACGTTTATGACAGGATTCTCTCTTCTCATGCTTCATTACCAACATATTTGTAAGCAAATTCAGATATAAGTTTGATTTTATTATGCAATTTCTCACTTCTTATACTTGACACCCTTTCATTACCCCATTTTGATAATTCGGTGTCCTTCAACTTTGGCAGTTTTTTTTTCTTCACACATTTCAATATCACTCAGTGATATCTACTCCACTGAAAGTATCCCACGTTTTCCCTTATTTTCATTCTTTTCATTTTCGGTTATGGCTCGGGTCTTTCTCCCACCACATCGATTTAGCCACTTTCACCCAATCTTCATACATTCTTAGCTTGAGTGTTAGTGGCACCATGTTCTATTAACGCGCCCATATTCCTTTGAGCTCATATTTCCTCGTTCATTTTTCAAGATTATCATATTCAAGATAATGGTATCCTTTGAGATGGCGCCAAAGCCCGAATGTGGTGCCTGATTTGCTTAATTTTATCTCCGCACTGCAAATAACACATACTCCCGTCTTTTCATTCCTGTTACAATACTTCCACATCAAACTGGGCCGCATCTTTCTTCCCCGAAAGCGAATCGCTATCTGGAGGAGTACAGATATGAGTTCAATTTATACATACAGGATCGTTGCCCCTATCTTATGTACGGTATTCAGTCATTGTTTTATACAATGCATAATACATCTATCCACTTGTCTCTACATTTTGATCCATCCTTTGCAGTTTTGTCACCTAATTATTTCTACTTCGCAATCAATCTCGACTCATATATATTACCAGAGAGGTCAGATTTTCCCAATCTTAGATGGGTTGTATGCTACAAGTAATTCATATTTGTTTCCATCATACAAACGCGCTCTTCATCTCATACAAGGTCTAACAAATTTTTTCATCAATATCTCCTAACACGTCATCCTTTGACGACTTGCACAGTCGATCTACCTTTTTTCTTTCCAATAATTTTTCAAACTCTTCACGATGACAGCGTTTCAAATGTCTCCACACGTTACTCGTCGGCTTATGTTCATTCAATTTTATTTCTTTCTGGCATAGTTTACAGACCCCCATCACCCCAACTCTTTCGAACAATCGAGGACTCAAGCTATAACCCATCCTTCCACAACAGAATCCCAATATTGACTGAATATTTTTCTCATCGGACTCTGATTTATATCTCACCATTCTGTCACACATATAAAGCATTTACCCCGAGATAGGTTTATGGGTAGCGTTGCAACCCTTGAAATATATTCTCCTACCGTATTCAACAATTTAATTGTTTTCTTCGACCAACGCAATGTATGCAATTTCATCGCTTAACCTTTGAGTTGTAGGATATTATAAACAATTGATTTAGGATTTACATACTTTTATTAGTATCATTTACAGATCTTGCTGACATCATCAATGACTTCTAACTGGTTTTTTTCGATTACAGCATAGCTCGTACAGCCACCCATACCCATCATCATGATGTTTAGGTTTCCTCTCAAAATCTATCATATAATCTACCATATCTTTGTAGCGAACACCGAAGGCTGTTCCGTGCCCTTGAGTCCACAAATGTAATTATCTTCTTCTTGAACTTTAATTATTCGAATCTTCTCAAATTCAATGTCATTCTGTTTTTCATCTATGAGGAATTCTTCCATACGTTCCAGGTTTTCTTTGGTTCTTAGGAAAAAACCGTTGCCTAATACTTAAAAGCTTTATTACAATTATGATGATTTTCCACTCGGATCATATCAATTTCGAGAGTTGCTTTCTTATTACCCTTGAAGTTTGTTACATACGACTGAAACCCGTCAATGTCAGTTACCCAGAGTCGACTTTATTTATACTTCAACCATATATGAATGTTATCTCCCACTCTTTTGATTCTTGTTGTACCCATTCTGAGAAATCTGATATCTTCATCACTTGTCAATATATCCTCGATCCGACTCATATCATCTTCGTAGATTTCTTCTTCCAAAACACGTAAACTAATTTTTGTCACTTGAACATCCATTTTTATCTATTTGAGGATGATCCGTCCGTATCCGCTTATCGTCCACGTAACACTGACTCCAAGCACGTCATACAACTTGCTATTATAATGCGTCTGCAAATCTTTAAGCCTATCATCACTCGCTTCGGCGATCAATTACGTATGTATATACGTCTATAGACCTGTATACGTATGTTCATGTCAAAAACCTAACCTTACCTAACTTATGTACGGTATTTTGTCATTGATATATACAATACATAACAAATTAAGTCCACTTGACTTTACATTTTTGATCTAACCTTTGCAGTTTTGATACACACTTCCAATTTTGATCTACCAAATTTTTCACGACAATTCGATGTTGCATCCTACTTACACGTTATATGCAAATTCATTGCTTAACCTTTGAGTCCTAGGATATTATAAACATTTAATTAGGGATTGACACGGGTTATTTCTGCATTATTTGTATTAATAATAGATATTGCTGACATCATCAACGACTTCTATCTCGTTTTTTCGATTACAGCGTGGCTCGTACAGTCACCCAATCTTGCTGAATGTATCATTGTTTCTGCATTTTTTGTATCAACATGGTGCGTACATACAACCGTACTCATCATCACTTCGTAGCAGTCTCCTCTCAAATTCCTTCATATACTCCACCATATCTTTGATACGAATTCGGAAACCTATTCCATCCCCATGTCTCCATAAATGTAGATCCCTGCATTTCCATAAATGTTCTTCTTCTTCTTCTGTGTGAACTTTAATTATTCGAATCTTATCCAATTCAATATGCCTCCAATCTTTATCCTAAAGAAACTCCATCATATACTCGAGATTTTCTTCAGTCCCTAGATAGAATTTATTTTCCAGTAACCCAACTTTTTACATGTGTGGAAGTTTTCTGCTTGGGACATATAAATTTCAAGATATACCTTCTTATTTTCTTTGAACTCTGTTACATACGTCTGAATTGTTTCGAAATCAGTCACCCAAATCCTGTTTTCTTCATTGTCCTTCCATATATGGATAATAGTTCCCGCTCTTGCGAATCTTGTTCTCCGCATTTGTAGATAATTGATATCTTCATCACTTGACAATATATCTTCGAACCAAGCTAAATCATCTTAGGAGATTTTTTCATCCAACAGTCGTAAACAAATTTTCGAGATGTGAACATCCATTTTTTATCTATTTGAGGATGATCCGTCCGTATCCGCTTATCGTCCACGTATCACTGACTCCAATCACGTCATAATGCTTACTATTATAATGCGTTTGCAAATCTTTAAGCTTATCATCACTCGCTTTGGCGAACAATTATGTAGCTATGTATGTACGTATGTCCGCCTATAGACCTGTATACGTACGTGCACGTGTATATTTGAGCGTATGTACGTGTACATGTATTGAATATA